>JAHWXV011226365.1:0-10271 GCA_024586415.1 Phrixothrix hirtus
CTTAAAATGGCTAATTAATGTAATAATTATTTAAAATATAAGGGTTTTCACGTCAAAATAAAATAAAGATACAACCTGAAGTCTCTAATTTATTAATTGTAACAACAATACAGAAGTTGCATACTACTTAGGTAAGTCAGTGAATCCCGCAACTATAATAAAGTATTGGAGAAACTATAATTTTCTTCGACTAATAACTCGTAATAAGCTATTCATTAATGAACGAAATCGAAAAAGAGACAACTTTGTAAATAATTATTTACAAAAGGCGTTTATTCTTTGGAAAAATGTAATTTATACGATGAAAGCAAATTTAATCTATACCAATGGAATAGGAAGATAAATATTTGGCAACGACCTAAAACACTGTTTAACAATTTAATTACTGCGAGCATTTGTTACATATACAGGGTGTCTGCAAAATACGAAACATTACTTTAACAGCAGAAACATCTTAACAGACCCGACAAAAAAGGTTTATAAACTATCTGTCTAAATTGCATAGTTTTCGAAATATTTGCAGTTAAAGTCTTCAGTCCGCCCCTGCATTTCAATTTGGTCTATTGTATTGAACAAAAAATAGCTGGTCAATTATATAACTTTAACTAGTGCCGAAGCCCAACGAACGGCTTCGATATGAAGCATACGATTTCATTAATTAATGTTGCCAGATGTTATTAGGAATACCCACTAGTTACTTTTTAAAATAAAAAGTTTTATTTTCTTCCTTAAAAATTCTAATGTGTGTTAATTGTGCAAGATTATAAAATCTTTAAAATAAAAACAAGGTTTTTACTTAATAGATATGTATCATTTTTAGTATATATACAATTGTATTATTTTAAATAACTTTCACTTTTTCAAAGCCGCTTTAACAACGTTAAATTTTTTGATAAATATTTTCATATTGTAAATATTTTTACTCCGTTGTCTTATGTGTAATTGAAATTTTGTGAAAATGTTAAAAATCTAAACGATAAATGAATTTGATTAAAATTTTGCGTAATTTATATTCAATAAAAGCTATGTTCATGCAATTTAATGTAAATGAAACATGTCCATTTAAACTATTTATCAAATAAGTTTATAATAATTAATACCTATATAATTATAATTAATAAACAATAGTGTTTTAGTGAATTTAGACGATTTAAAGAAATACGTTCGGCTGCTTTTTATTAAAACAGCTGGCGACCTTGACTCGAAAAGGTGCCCTAATTGTAATGGTAACATGATACGTTGTCTTCAAAAACAGCAATATTTATGTTTTCAAGTACATTTCGTTGTCAAGGATATTACAAGTTTGTATCCGTGATAAAGTTTTACGTGAAAATTTATGAAAACTTTTTGTACGTTAGATTGAAAGATTTATGTTCACAAAGGGCTTGGGTATACATGTGTTAAATAATGCTTTTTATATAGCGGACACCTTGTATACCGTATGGAAGGAAATGACCTCCGCAGAGAAATGAATATATTGCTGATCCACTGAACCGACAATAATTACAAAGTGGTTTTAACTTACATATTTCATATAGCAAATTCAACGAAGTTTCAGGTCTGGCCTTTATATCTTAGCCATTTTTATTTATTGCAATTTAAAGCTATTTATATTACAAAATTGATTGCAGCCGGGTTAATAATTATGTCCATGTAATTAAAAGAAGGATACATTTCTAAATAAATACTGTTTAATTAATTCAGGTTTTGTTACAATTATTTAATAAAATATAAAATTCCACCTAATATAATTTAATTATTTGATTTGTTTTTTCTTCGATCACATTATGATCCATCTTTATCCAAAGAAATACAGCGTACAATTAAACATCTAAGAAAATGTAACCTGAGACCGCTAGTGTTTAACAAGAACCAAGTACGCAGCTGCATATTCCCAATGCAGTGGTAACTACTTCCCATCTCGCTAACTTGTTTCCATAAACTCAAGTAATCGTTCCGTCTTATTTGTTCTTATGGATTCCCTATGCGGTGCTAGCCACTTTTCACGCGGTATACAACATACATATCTTCCTGCCTAGTAACAACTTTCACATGCTTAACCTTTTTTGATATCTAGAATACCGTTTCTATTTAATATTATTTTATTTTATTTTATTTACGTGTATGAACTCCACGATATCTTGGTTAAATAGAATAGCCTTCGGCTAGATTTAGCCAAAAGCTCATTGCAATACTATGAAGTAAATTCGCTTATACTTATATAAACTTATTTTATTATTATTATACAATTGATAAATTTCTTTTTTCTTCTTTTTTTTTAATATTAATTTGAATTAAAGGCGATTATTATTATTATTACTATTATTTAAATCGGGAGATATATGTATTCTTAATTTTAGTAAGTACTTGAACATCTTTGATTTTTATTAGAATTTCTTTTTATAACCTAAATACTATACTTTATTATGTTTGTTTTCAAGATATAATGACAATTTTAGCGTGAAGTATTTATCAATAAATTTTTAAATACCACTTTTACCTTATTCTTGGTGTATGATTTGAGTTGAGAGTCACTGTATTTATTTTTATAAGTACCGTAGCTGTAATAATTTATTCCTCTATTTTGGAGACAGCCTGTATGTAAATGTAAGATATGTTATCTTTTTATTAAGATCTCTTAACACTGGCAAACAATAAACATAGATTTTGTTCATTTATTTCAATCAAATACTATTTAATTAAATGAAGTAATAAGTGTGTAAAAGGTTTTGTATTCGCGTTATATCAGAAAGCGACGCCATAAGTCCTACCTTAAGTCATACTACGATATACACAGTTCAAAATACATTGCTTTAACTTCTTTTTTAATAAACAGTAAAATTTATTCTAGTTATTAATGCTAAAGTAACAAGTGAACCTAAACTTTAATGTATTTCTATGTACATTTTAACATATGCATAGGAGAACTTGTGGTTTATTTTATTGATAGGTACCTCAAGGTTAAATGGAGGAGCAGATGGTCTATTGCTTATAAAGCGATCTGAATTTCGCTCTTCTGATAATTTTTTATCCCTTGTTTAATTCTTTAAGGGCAAATAAAGTCATTATTTTTATTTTTCTGGTTAGAAGGAGGAAAAATCTACAGACACCTGGCCTAAAATGGTAAGCGACCAGACAGTGTCGGCTTTTAACCCATTAAAATCCCTCCTCCTAGGCGTTGACTACAAGGTCATTAACCTATCTACCAGATTACCCATAAACAACTGACAATTTGATCAGAGACATGACAGAGCAATGGCAATAGAAAAGATAGTACCGTAATAGTGCTGCACTTAATTAATTTAAATGTCTGTGTAGACACCAACAGCCCGCAGATATTGAAATGCATTCAAGATCTCTTCCCTTTTATACAAATTTTCGAGTACTGAGTTTTGGCCTAGAAAATATTTCATTGACAATTGGCCACCGCACATATGGCAGTGAGGTGCCTCATCCTCTGTTAACAAATATTTACGTGTACACACAGTATGGGCTATTCTCAGTCTGTTTAGCTTAGTTGCTTCGGCTATGATGAAATTGAGGGAGAGATGTAACTATCTTACTGTTATATTAGTGAGAGGTTCGCCATAAACATTAACACACCGCTGGTGCTACTTCTCGAGCACCTTCTCAGTGGTCTTCAGGCACCCTATATCAAGTTCTGCTCTACTTTCCACTTCGTTTACTGATTCTTCAACACAATAATTACCATGGATTTCCTTGTGTTCTGGTACCAATATAAATGTAAGTCTATACATTTACGCATGAAGCTGTTTTAGTAACACGTGACACATCTGTACCAGCACGTCTTTCGTGTATATGCGTGTGATGCTTAGGAGGATGCTCATGGAGATTATAACAATGAAATACTGCTCTTCATTGGGACGTATTGAGCATACAACGGAGATTGCCAAACGACATACTGTTCAAAACAGATAGTGGGCGTGTGTCGATACATGATCTATTGCCTGGCAATACCCCCAATGATGATGGAACATCCTTTGACACTGCACGATGTCGGTTGTTGTTTGTTTACGTAATGCAGCTATATCTAATACCACTTTGATTTCTGGGACTATCCATGGAACAATTTCATGAGGCCCTTCACTTATTATAATCGGCACATACAAATTATACTTCTCAAACCGTTGAGTTATGCCTACACTATTCATATGCTCAGGTATAGATAATACCGGTACCGCATAAGAAATTAACATTCTTCTCCTTCTATAATTTAGGGATTTCATACCGGCTTCAAAACACAAGGCCCGTGCAGGGCTGGTGTAAAAAGCTGCTACCGCCAGCCTTATTTAGGAATTCTGTATGGAATTCCTCGCTGAGGAGTAAGCAACAGCCGTAGTCAAGTTTTGACAGCACTAACAACTTATAGTGCTGCATAAGTATTATCTGGTCAGTTTCGCATATATGGTACGCTAGACACTTTAGTAAATTTACCACCTTCTTACTTCTAGTTACCAGATCTAGTACGTGAGGTTTGAAAGTTATTTTAGATTCGTAAATGACACCTAAGAATTTCGTTTAAAATTTAACCATTATTGCCTTTAATAAATAGCAGTGGTAAGTAGTATGGTCTATGTAACCTACAAAAATGCATCATGTGCGTTTTCTCACGCGAAATTTTAAATCCGATATTTTTTACATTCTGTACAATCTAATTGACAGGTTTATGCAAGTACCTAGCACTTTCCTCAATGATTTTGGACGAGCAAATGATAGCCAGATCATCAACGTATATGCACACATTAACTCTAGAATATACGTTTGCTGCCAACTTGTTTACAGCAATGATGAAAAGTGTACAACTTAGAATGGAGCCTTGCGGCACACCATTTCCCAAAATTCGCTTAATAGGTAGCACATTTCCAACATTCACCCGGAAAACGTGTTCTTTCAGGAAATGAATAACAAGCAGTGGTAAGCTTCCTCGAAATCCCCAATGATGTAGACTTTCAGCAATATTGTAGCGCCAGACCATGTTAAAAGATTTTTTGATGTCAAAAAACACTGCCGTTGTGTGTTCACGTTTTTGAAAATATTTTGGACAAAGTACTCTAGAAATATCAAGTTGTCCATAGTAGATCGTTGCTTTCAAAACCCCCATTGACATACATTTAGTAGCTTTTGTGATTCTAAGAACCAGGCAAGTCCTCCGTCTACAATCTTTTCTAGCACCTTACCTAGATAAGTAAGCCTAATAAGTCGGTAACTAGCGGGAAGGGTTGGATTCTTTCCTTCCTTGAGGATAGACATGATAGTGACCTCTTCCCATTAGCCCTGATAAATCCCTTTCCTCCAGTATTTATTGCAGAGTTTGAGTATTTGGGTTTTTAACTCAGATGGAGCATTTTGGATCATATCGTATGTTATTTCATCTATACCAGGGCTGAAATTCTTGACATGCGACAGAGCTACTTTTAATTCTATCATACTGAAATACTGATGGTAAATCAGTGGATCATTGTTTATTGGAGAAAAATCTAACGGAAGCTCTCTCTCAGTTCAATTGTCTAGAAACTGCAGCTCAAAGCGTTGGTCGCTGCTGACGATCTCAAATTGGTCAGCTCGTGCTTCAGAAATTTCTGAGGGATTTTCAGTAATTGAGCCGCCATGTTTCCCGATATGTATTAGACGTGCATAAGACCTGGATCCCGAGATATCTTTCACTTTTCTCCAAACTTTAGAGACGAGTGTATTTGGAGTGAGGTTTGCAACATAATCTTTCCACAAATCACGCTCGATTTGATTTGTAATACGCCAAGCATGTTCTCTACATCTTTTGAAAGCGATCAGGTTGCCTTGTGCTGGCTGCCTTCTAAATCCACTAAACATGCTCTTCTTTACAAATTTTGCATCCCGCACTGTATTGTTCCACCATGAAAACGTTTTTTTACCAGACGGGGTTGTATCTTAGGTATTACATTCTTAACAGCTTGAAGTATACACTCAGTGATTATGTGAACATTTACATCGGACTCCGTTGTTTCCCGAGTTATTTATAGCAACTCACTATACTCCGTCCAATTAGCTCTTGCCGTTACCCATCTCGAGCACGTTTGAAAATGCGTTTTATGTTTGTTAGTGTGTATCACTATGGGGAAACGATCATTATTATGTAAGTCATCAATGACTTACCAATTTTGTTTGGAAGCTAATCTCTGTGTTACACACGTTAGGTCAATCGTTGAGAAAGCGTTTGATTTGGGGTTAATAAATGTGGGTTGGTCTGTATTCAACGGAAAAAGGCCATTCTGATCTAATAGATTTTCAAGCCTTCTGCCAGGTATGTTCGTTTCGCTTCAATCGCACACTGTACTATGAGTATCGAAGTCGCCTCAAATCACAAACAGCGTTGACATCTGCAGAAGAAGTTTCTGTAGCTGCGCAGACTCCCAGTTACCCTTTGCCATCTATATTACAAACAGTTAGTTACGCTGGAACATCAAATTTGATGGCTACTGCCTGCAGGGTTGTTTAAAGGCAAGCACTAGTAAAAGTCATACCTCTTCTGGCAAGGATTGTTACATCACATTTTGCTCATTGAAGCGGAGCCAGATCCTGCCTGATACTTTCATATCCACGCAATGTATATCGCTACCCAAGATTCAAGTGTGTCTCCTGTTGACATATACATAAAGGATCTAGATCACTTGCTAAAAGTTTGTGTAAACTATACAACCATTACAGTTCCAGTGTAGAATTTTATGCGGTGTAATCATTATATCTCAGGAACAATATATAAGTTCTAATATGTCGGTGGAGCATAACAGGGTGCATTCCTCGGTTTTCCCTTTGGACATACTTTTCTGCCTTTTGTGACTTATCTTTCTGATTTCAACAAATCTAGAAACACATATATTTGAGCGTTACTTGTACTATTGAAAGTATTTCTGATTTGGTTTGTTTTGGCTGAATATGAATGTGAAAAAGTATTGACTTCAGAATCTTTAATCAAAGGAGGGTAACCAGAATCCTGTTCTCTCCTTCTGCTTTCTTTTGTCTGAAAATTTGAAAACATTCCAGTAACTTTACACCTAAAATGAATATTAATATTGAAACGTAAATTACCACACCTGAAATCACAATAAATGATAGCCGTGTTCTTCGTTATTATTTTGAGGTACATTTATCCTCTGTTTCATATTGTTAAACATATTTTGTAAACACTATTGGCAATTTTTTGGCAAAGTCGTAACACTGTTTTTTGGTCATCTATATTATATGTATAAAGGTCTTTTAAACAGGGAATTCTTTAAATGTGGAAAAATTAGGAAGTTTAAAGGATTGTATCACAAGATCTTCCTTTCAAGGATTCTCTAAGTGCTCGATTGTGGCAATAAAACCATAGTTTAGTTCGTCATCATACAGTTGATTAATGAATATATATAATAAGATTTAAACAATTTTTGGCATTAAAATTTTCTTCAAAAAATATTGGACAAATTATTTCTCTTCTAGATACAGCTAGATAGACTTCAATTTCTATAGGATGAATGAGGTTTTTTGAAAATAGTGAGGACTATCGCTACTCTGTATTCGTTCTTTGTATTTACATAACCATTCAAATGAAACATGCTTCATGAGAGGTAGCGAAATGTAACAAATCATTTAAGTTATGATTAAACAATTTAAAATACTATAGTTGTTTTTTATAATCACTTATCAACAGTTCTTGATATATTTGTAATCTATAAGGGGGCATATGAGGTCCTTCAAAGAATGTTGTGAATCGTACTACTTAGCTCCCAATTTCTATATCAATTTTCTAATCGAAGAAGTGAGCTCTCCCTGTATTGCATTACTTGGATTTTCAATTAATTAGCTATTTTTACGGGCCATTTCAGTGTTTTTTCTGTTATATACAGAAACAGTCTGTTGAAAAACTTCCGTAATCGAAGCAAATTTTAGCTTTACCGTTGATGTATTCATGTTTATTATTTTATTGGCATTAGTTGCTTAGTAAAAAAAAATTATTTTTACGTATATTACGTATATTGTAAAAATTAAGTTATATTAATTAAATGAAAAAATATTGAATTTAATTTGAATATTTAACCAAAAATTACATAAGTTGGCAACTATCAAAGTATACTATATTGCTTCTGAGAATTTTTCAGCTGCAAAACCTTTTAGACACTTGTTAGATAATTTCATAACAATGTTTTTTAGAACTCCATTGGTTATATATTACATTAATTATCTAAAAGTAAATTTTACAGTAAAGTTCACCACAAGATTATTTCCTAAAATAATTAAATATTTTTAGGAAATGCTATTTCACTGCGGAATATGTCCTTTGAATATTTATGCTTTTATTGCTATTTTTGGTTTTCCAAAATATGTCTCGTATTCCTTTATAAATTGTCATGGGAATGAATCCAATCTTTTATATCTATGTAAGTAAATGTTTGATCTTCTTAACGTAGAATCTAGGAAACAGGATTTTACTTAAATACAATTGCCTCTAAAGGTTTTTATAAAACTTGTTAGGTACAGAACCTGAATGTATTTTTAATTAACTTATTAAAAGCGAAATATTTCCGTTACCACCCAATTATAGAACGCAAAAACGTTTTGTATCTAGGTAATCTATCTAAGACAAAATTATTTTCCTTTTTGTGAATGTATATGCACGGAAACTAATCAAATATCCTGAAGGAATAAGGGTGAATTAATTATAAATATTTCGTTATAACTCAAAAGGGAAGTTAGCTTTTAATTACATTCTAGTCAAAGCATATCAATAACCGAGTTTTTGCTATCAGAAAAATTAAATTATCAGTTGACAGTCTAGTACTTGCTGTCATTATAATTAAAAACCGGGTAATAAGGAGCTCGCTTCCTCTTATACACCGAACGGAAAACTGGATTTAAGTGAATTTTAAAAAGTAGTATTTGCATTTAAAAATTGAATCCTGAGAACGGAATAGTTTATTAAGTAGGAATGATAGTACACAATACAATTTAGCATATCGTTTTAATTAAAGTTTTATTAATGCAATTAATACGTTTCCGTAAAGTTTTATGTGAACTTATATTTACGATTTCTCCAAATTCGTAAATCCTTAATTGAAAGAATTGTTTTCGAATAATTTCTTAGTTAAAATGACAAAATAGATAAATTCCTGAAAGTAAATAACAACGTAATCTTAGCATTCAACATAATAACATCAAATATAAAATGCCTTTCTATAGTGTAATCTAAACAAAATACAATTTACTGATATCGTTCCATTCGCATCCTTATATTCTGAAAGCTGAGATAAAAACGAAGATACCAATTTTTAGTATCCTTGTGGAATACCAGAACTCGTACAATACAAAACAGTGTATTGGTTGGAGACCAATAAATAAAAATTTCATTGAATTCTAATAAAATACGATTTATTTCATTTAATATATTCCATTTCTATATTGTATCTATGCCATACACCCTTTAAATTTAAACATCGCTTTTCAGTTTTAGTACATAAACAAGTCCTAATTGATCATTTTATTTTTCTAACAGATCTTACCTTTATATATTATTTTCAATTTGATTAATTATATTTAGGAAAAACACACGGATTTAAAACTATACTTAGAATAAGTACTTTGAAATATCTATTTAGCAACGAATTTATTTATGAAGAATCTAAAGAATTTCAAATTATCACTAGCGAAACGTTTCCTCTGAAATTTTCATATTCTATTAATATAAGCACATTCATAGGAGACGTGCAGTATCACCTATATGTTCATATTCACGTACACGCTAAGCATCCCCATTCTTTGTATTTAAGACCAAGCAATCTATACTGAAAATCGGAAATAAACTTCTATCCTTAAATACAGTAAACAGTAACATAGGGCATTAATTTTTGCAAAACTGTTTAGTTAACGATAAATTATTACTGTACCTTTTAAAACCGATATTTATTTTGTTTATATACATGTAGGATTTGGTAAATCGAGAATAAGGTTAACTAAACTTACAAGTGAGTAGATGTAAATACTTAGCGATTATAATTAAACACACTTCTTGCTTTTTAATTTAAACTTGTCTATTAAGATACGCAAACAGAGTATGCAGTTTCACAAAGCTATTTGCACTAAAGTGTTTCTAATATTTAATACGAATAGAGTGCAGTAGTTTGAGTCTTCTATGTATGTGGAAGCTAGCCAACACATTATATAATATAATCTATATATATATATATATATATATATATATATATATATATATATATATATATATATATATATATATATAT
>JAHWXV011228084.1:0-15076 GCA_024586415.1 Phrixothrix hirtus
GTGTGTGTGTGTGTATGTGTGTGTGTGTGTGTGTGTGTGTGTGTGTGTGTGTGTGTGCGTGTGCGTGTGCGTGTGCGTGTGCGTGTGCGTGTGTGTGTGTCTGTTTAAATTTATGTACTTTAACAATAAAAAAGGTTAAAAATTAAGACTTTTTCCTTTTAATTTGAAAATATTGCATAATGTTCCGTTACGGCAAATAAGTAACTACACGTAAGAGGAATAAGTCAAAAGTTGGCAAAAGAATTGTAAATTCCCTGATCAACAAGTTGCCCGTTGAAATGCATATACCAGGATGTAATTACTGTGGCCCGGGGACAAAGTTAGAATATCGACTAAAACGTCAAGATTCAGGGGTAAATCCTTTAGATGTCGCCTGAAAAGTTCACGACATATCCTAGAGAGATGGTAACAGTTCAAGTGATCGTCATAAACCAGATAAAATCTTACAACAAAAAGCTTGGGATAAAGTAAAATCAAAAGATTCGTCGATTCCTGAAAGACTTGTGGCGTTATCTGTAGCTGGTACAATGAAATTGAAACATAAAATTGGAATGGGTCTGCCAAATGCTCGCAAAAGCCGCAAACAACGCCGCCGTCGAAGAAATTGCAAGACCGGTCTCGCCATTCAACAGAAGAAAGGTATAAAAATGATAGGTAGCAAGGTAGTAAAGTTTAACACTGATATTCTCAAGAAAATAAAAGTTGCAATTAAGAACCCATCAATTAAAACTGGCAAAGGTGTTGTTATTTCGGATATCATAAGAATAGTATTATCAGCTGCACGTTCAGCAATTCGTTCTTATGGTGGAAGAAAAAACGTTAGCACGCCAGCAATAGTACCTTTACCAAAAACGGGCGGTAATATTCCACGTTTTCTGGACTTTCGGCGCTCGGAGCATTAAGTGGTGGAGACATGGGCACTTCCAAAGCCGTCAACGATTCGAAGTATACGAAAAAGGTTCAGAAGAAAATGGATAAACGTAATGGAATGATGAAAGCTATTGCTATAGGCAAGAAAGGATCCTATCTCTACTTGAAACCGCACAAGTCAGGTAGTGCTTAATGTTTGAGATTCTACGAGCATTAAAAAAATTATAAATCTACCTCATAGACCTCTAATTAATGTTGAATTGACAAAATACGCAAAAAATGTTCCAAATTTTAGAGGAGTGTTTATGAGGGATGGTTTACCTAAAAGACCTCGGATTAATGAAACTGGAATTATAAACTTGGATAAATCAAGTAATAAAGGAATACATTGGGTTTCATACAAAAAATTAGGTAGCAGGGTGTTTTACTTTGATAGTTTTGGAAACTGAAGTCCCTAAGAAAGTTATTGAATACTTTCGTGATTGTGATATTTACTATAAATATAAACGCTAACAAAGATTCAACACATTCATCTGTGGACACTTATGTCTTTATCTTTTATTTTTATATAATAGGTTTGATATTGAAGAAAAATTTTAGTTAGCATTATGAACACGGTCGGTTTGGAAGGTCATGGGAATACGCCCAGTTACGATTTCTATCCTCCAATTGAGTTAGATTCGCGATGCAGATATGTGTTGGCAATGCTTGGATTTTACAGATGCAATTCTATTCGCAACATTAATCACGAAAATGATTCGTTTCATTTTCAGTCTACAAGTACAGACACTAGTAGACCAAATAATCTTGAAAAAATTTCAATTCTTTATGGAGCATATGAACTTGATGAAATAAACGAATATATACAAAATTCTTTTATTAAATATCTATCTGATGCGACACATAAGCAGAAAAAAGCCTTCCTCAGAATCAAAGCCATTTAATGCTAAAGACATTTCTCAATTAACGGAAAATAATAGCACACTTAAATGTGTAATGAAATGTAAATATACCATTGATTTCACACAGTCTGATAGTATAGGTCACATGCAAGGCTTTAGTTGAAAATGTGGAACATTCTTCTGATTTCGATGAACAAATTTTAAAACATACAATAGATTGCAATATCATAACCGGATAGTATAGAAACGGAGAAAAAGTTAAAACCTTAAGTGGGATAGATAGATCTGTACCACTCGGGTTTATAATAAATAATATTCCCACTAATTCAACATTTTTGGAATTAAACGCAAGACCTATAAGTAACATCATAATAAATCTAGTAGATCAGCGAGGTGAATATATATAGATTTCGATACAAAAACTTTTTCAGTACGATTGGAACTGAAAAGAGAAGAGGAAGGCAGTAACTGAAAAAAATGGGCTTAAAATTTAGCAACAATGATAACGTTAAAAGAAGCAATTTTTTCAATTGCTACCTTTCGGGGGGAACACAACTATGTCACACACTTCATCGTCCTTGTCGGCATCAACAGAATCGTCTGACTTTGATCAAATATATAGAAAAAACAATAATTTACCCAAAACAAAGAAAGCGTTAACTTTGAGTGAAAGACTCTTTTTAAAATCAACTGGAATAAAAGTAAAAGAATATTCACTCTAAAAAGTTATAGAAGCGTATATAGACATGGTAACTCAACTTAACATATTTGATGATTTTATTTTCGATGAATTCGTCACCAAATATGAAACTCACACCTATTTACCGTACGGTTCTCGGGCTTTTGGGTTGTAAGACGAAATACGTATCAAACTTCAAAGTGAAGATCTACTAACTGATGTTCACAGCAGTTACATTTATATATAGGGATCTATTAGATGCAATGCTCGTGCACCTGCTGATGGTGCGGCTCAAGTACCCGTAGAATTCAATTTAACAAACAATTTTCCATGCTAATTGTTTGAAGAAATTCGATACAAGCTATCAGGCCAAAAAATTGATGTATGCAGATTACTATGTGTCAAGTCTGCCATTAAAGGATATGCATCATATTCTATTCGAGAAAACAATAATTTATCATTAGCCGGTTGGTCAATTAGAAATTATAACACTAACAATATGAAAAATGATCAAACTCAGCATATTGTAAATAACTTACAGTAGAAACTCATGGCTTGCATGCCATTAAGACTTGTTTTTAGTTTCGCACCAATGTATAGGGATCCTATCATCCAAATGAGTCAGGAATTAATTTTAATTCGATCTCAAACACATCACGATTGCAACAAGGGTGCATCAAATTGCAGCATTACTTTAGCCAACAGGTGCTGGAAGATGGCCCATATAATTTTAAGCGATCATGCTAATCTCAGTCTGTACAAAAAATTAAAACAAACGAAATCCGACAGTTGGTCAATAAAAACTTTTATTGGACTTCAAAATCCACGCTGGCTCTTGATTGAATTCCAAAAGAATCAAAAGTTTAATAAGGTAAGGTGCGTTCGAATTTAAAAATAACAACATCTCGAATCTGATACTACACTTGAATTCAGAAAAGAATCCGAATGAGAATATGAGGTTAAACTTCGCCAAAAACAACTACCCTCAAGCATACATTAATTACCTAAACTTCCAACACAATTATTATGATCGAGAATACATCGAACCGGCTCTCAGTTATGTAAAATTCAAAGACTATCCCATCTTTGTCTTGGATTGTTTTAACCAGACCGAAGTATTAAAAAATTCACCCATTGATATCAAGTTAGAGATTAAATAGAATCGGAACTTTGAAGCGGAAGGAATGGTTTTTTGTATCATCATTCACGGCAGCATCGTTCAATTCAGTCCTCCAACTAACAAAGTGAAATCATCGTGGATCAATAAAACGTCAGACATTATTTTTTCATAATTGCATGTCATGAGATGTAATATTACTATTTTAAGCATATCAATAAAGATATAATATCATTTCGACTGTTTTTTTTATCAAGTGTAGTGGTGTTAGTAATTATGAACTTTAAAACAGGAAAAATGAGAACTATTGAGAAAAAGCGTACTCTTCCAGTTATAAATTTTAATTTGGATTCGAATCTGAACAAGAAGAAGGCGAAAACGCATGGACATCTTCTAAGTAATACCATTCGCGGATTATTCCTGGGACCATAAAATACAGGAAAAACGAACTTGATAATAATTAATTAACGAAAACGGTCTAAAGTTTGAATATAGGAGAACTATAAAACTATTGTTCTGCAATAATTGCTTTTGTTCCCTAAGTTCATAACAAAAATCCTTAAAATTACGTTGGTTACCAAAAACTACAACCAGTTCACGTTTAATTAAAGTAAATAAATTAATTATTTAATTGGTACTTGCTTTCATTTATATAAGTGTAAATTAATTCAATTTTTGGCATGAAATAAATGCTTGCCATAAAAAGTTCACCGTCTGTATTTAATTAATGTTATATTAATTAGCTACTGAATTTATGGTAGATGTTATGACGTATAGTTCATATTCGATAGCAAAAATTTGACATGTTTCTGTTAAAATATTAATATATGTGTGGTATGATAAATAAAAGATATGTGGATACCTTGTTACGTGATTAAAACAAGCTGTATGTCTTTTGTTAATTAATCGATCACTATATTTAGAGTTCACAGATAATCATTCGCTTGTTTACATCTGTAGTGTATAAGTGTATCTATAATGATATATGTATATGTTATTGTAAATAGGATATCTGTAGTTATCTTGTTACGTGACTAAATCAAGCTATACGTATATATTTTGTAAATAATTGCAAAAATGTAAATAAGGAAGCATCTAATATTCAAATATTTAATAAAGTGGAGAGATTAATAATTCTACAATAATTATAGCTCTATGGTATATTTCTCAAGTGATTCGTAGAATGTTGTAGTATGTCAGCAGTCATCTGATCGCTTGATACTCCATGTGAACGTAATTGAACAGAAGTAGTTACAAAATTTACTTTGTGTATGTATTGTTATTGATTTCTACATTGCGAAAGTGTCGGGTACCTTTTTAAGAATATCGTTTGAATCACTGTAGAAGTAAGACTAAATTTTTTTATACAATTACTTGTTATATTTAAAACATTGTAACAAAATTAGATACATTAATTTGATGGGACATTCTAGAACATTTCATATAACAATAGCAATACTTACATCTGTTCGTGACGGTATATCAGACAGCTGTAAACGAGACGACAGGAGAGACTCCAACTAAAGAATTGCTTGGGCGTGAAATTAGGCTACCTTGTGACGAAAGCATTATCCCATCAAAACCTATGTTATGAAGACTTGTGGAAGGCATTATAGGGTCTAAGGAAATAAATTTGTACCGGTACCAGTAGAAAGTTAGTCGTACCAAAGATCATCTGCAGGCTAGACCAGCTTAACTGGCGCATGGTGCGTAACACATTAAAAGTAGTGTTTTCAGACACTGCTATCAAGATCCTGGTATGTACTAGGAATCCAAGAGGAATTCTACCAACAACAAAATCTGTAGACTGCCATTTTTTCAAAAAATGGGTCTACAAGAATGAATTACAGTGCAGATTCCGACATTCGCAAACACACGTAGAACCATCGCAAGAGTAAAATTCAAGATCACTGTTACGGGACGAAGCAGTCTTAAAGAGATGGGAATTTAATAAAATAAGAAACAACGATAATTTGATGGAACATTTATGGAACACTGTAGAAATTTTCTTATAATTGAAACAAACAGTGTGATCGTGAATGATTCGTTACTGTAACCCATATCTACCTTAATAAATTTAAGGTCAGCAATGTGCCATGGCAATGCAATTTATTGCACCGTTGTGATGACTAATTTTATTTCTTACTAATATAGAATTTTCTACAGCTCTTCTTTCTGTATAGATAGTAGATTAAATTCTCTTAGTTTTTAGTCTTCTTAAGAATCTTCCCTTGTTAAGTATCTGTTATAAATGAATAACAAAATATACGTTTAGTGTTATTGTACTATGAAATAAATATTTATGTAAATAAGTGAAAATAAATAATTGTAATATTAGTGAATATGAATAAAGATTTTTAAACAATCAACTAGTTTCGTTACAATATCTTTTACATTAATTATTCATCAAACTTGTAAAATCGTCCCATGCAGTATAATTGAGAAATTTGCTATGGTTTTTATAACCCTATACACACTCATACTTAATGTGCCTCAACTTGATTCTTAGGACATTTGTTGGTTATTATAGGTCATTAATGCCCTAACGATACAGTTCGGGCCTACTTATGCTTGAATTCTTCAATTAAGTTGTACAAATATATAAATGGATCCTAAATAATGCAAATGCAGTGCAATTATGGTAATTATACTACAGTTACAAGTATTAGAAGTTCCTGTCCTTAAATTCCCGATTTTTACCCCTCTTCAAAATTAACCTTCCATTAATACATAAAAGTCTTCGTTCTTTACCATCAGTTATTGTAAGATAGGTAAAAACAAACATCCTGGAGTGGACTGTTTAAAATTACGACCAAAAGTTGATATTTAATAATACTATAAATGTTAAATGTTTCACTTCCGTATTGGTTGACAAACATAGTTAGAGTGACGTTAACGATAATCTTTCATCCAGACAAAGTGTAAGCGCGTCTTAAGTTTTGGACAAACATAATAATAAATTATTTAGAGACGCCCTGTATATCAGAATGCATACTTATAATTACGAGCATATTTGGAAATACCTTGGCAATATTGTAATAACAATAACATAAAATTAAATATTCAAAACTATGATTAATACAAGTCAAAATAACGATTTAAATTCTTTCTTGTTTTAAAATAAAAATTAATTGAAATTTGCATAGAATAAAAAGTAACGAGGCTGGGGTAAAAGCTATTACGTCAGCAAATATTCAAACATGCATAACCGTCTAAAAATGGTTATCAACAATTCCCGCTTTACCTCTTCGCTTCCGAAAAAAATGTTTCTGAAGTTAGTAGAAGCTAGACACTGTAAGAGTAAATAGCGCTTCTGTTTTCTTGGGTAATTAAATACACGCGTACTTGAGAAAGAGGCCGCGCTTCGGTTCTTGGTAGAAAAATTAGAAGATAAAGGTGTTAGATAATCTTAAGTTTCTTTATTGAATCAATTTGTGGAAATTCGACATTTAACGCCTTAAGGCGGATCGTATTTAGGGTCAATCATCATCTTACCAGGTTTCTGCTCTATGATATGATTAGGGCCGAATTGGGACGTACAATCAAGGTACAAAAACATCTAGAACCAGAATCGTCGACACTGTTCTCTCATTTTCATTTGAAAACTTCCGTCTCCGGACTTCAAGTAAGTGAACTTTTTTTACTATAAATTCGCCACCACGCAGTCCGCAAGCTTTATTGTTTATCTCAGATTCTACAATAGCGCTATTTTCATAAAAACTCTACTGCAGTGGCATTTTGTTCAAGTCAAGAGTAGACATTGAGATACTTTCGTAAATATTGTTTCGAATCTTTAATAAATTTAGCTTTTAGTAAGTAACAGTTACGATTTTTTTAGGCTAGGTTTAATGTTCAATTTAGATTAATTATAAACTATAGCAAGACAAAGATCCCTAAAATTTGTGTCATTAATCAAAGAAAGTTTTAATTACCGTTATATCCATGTTCTTTCAACTGAATTGATTACTTTGTTTCTTTGTAGTGAATTGTACTTTTATACTAAAAATCATTCATTATAGCGATTTAATAAATTCAGATTTTATTATTTCCTAATTATAAGGACCTTACAATAAGTAACCATTCGTTTCTTCCAGCAAATAATTTAAAGTAAGTGTAACAAATTGTGAGTCTACAATTGACCTGATTGAAGGATACACCCAGTGACGTACTAGTCAACATCAATCTAGTAAGTACTTCATGGTTTTCTCGCAATACAGTTTAAATAATTGGAGCCTTCGTTCTCCTTCTCCCCCATTGTAAACCTAACGTCCCCCACCGAAGTGGCGTCCTTTTAATTACGACTTCTACTCCAGCACTGCAACACCGTTCTTGATCTTAGCCCAGCTATCTTAGTAACTAGCCTTGAACCCCCCTACACCACTGTGTGCTTGCCTGCGCAACATCTCAAGTTCAGGAAATACGCCATCTGCACCCTTGGGGTCGCAAAACGTCTTTTTCCCGTTATAAAAGTTCCTTATATAAACAAATAAAACCAGTTGTTCAGAATTGGACAAGGTGCTTGCCCGAAAGTGCCTCATTATAATACATACAGTTAATTTTATAACCACTTATTAATGCGGATTATTCTACTGGGTACTTGTTCTAAATAGAAAAGTGCTTCGTATATCTCAAGTATTTTAAATTAGCTATTGAAAGAGACCCATCGCAATATCTCGAAACTTTCCGAGTGCAACTTTCAGCATTGTAGAGGTTTCGTCATTATGTCTTTCTCTAAACCGACAATGGTATCATGAATGTTACTTAAAATATGAGATAATTTAAGTAACACAATTTAAATAGTTGATGCCATACATACTGTAACGAAACTAGTTAATTGTTTAAAAACCTTTATTTATATTCACTAATATTAGGATTATTTATATACACATATTTATTCAAATATTTATTTCACAATACACTATCAACAAACGTTTATATTTTTATTTATGTATAATGGTAACTAACAGTATAATATTCTAATTAAAAATATTTATATGGATAGGAAAAAGGTCCAGAAAAGTAAGGAAGAATCTAGAATAATTAGTCATAATAATGTTGTAATAAATTACAATATCATGACTCCTTGCTGACCTTAAATTTAATTGGAAGATGTCGGTTACCGCAATGAGTCATTTGTGATTATATCATTTGGATTGTTTCAGAATGTTCCATTGAATTTTTATTGCTTCTAATTTTGTTACAGTACATTAACACTAAAGTATTTCGGAGTGATAAATACAAATTATCTACAAATAAATCACCAGATATAATTAAATTGTTTTGCAACTTCAATATACCTAAATACAATATTATCTGTTTTTGAAAATGATAAAATTTTTGTAACTGGTGCCCAAAATCTTTTATCATCATGGGCGGTCTTCAATTCACAAAAGCGTTTATAAATAAACGGGCGATTTAGAAATGTCAAATTCTTATATGAATCATATAAATTACCAAGAAAGGGTGTTGTGACGAAGATATTTATTTATTTAGACAAATGGTGAACATTTTCTACATCATTTTGACGTTTATATTTCACAAATAAGATTATTGTTTACGACTCGTTTGTACTTTTTCATAAATGATATTAGAAAAGACACGTTGATTCTAATTCATAAACTACCTAATGGCGCATGTTTATAAACTGCCGTTGTAATAGAAATATACAATGTGTTTTCCTAACTATTTGACATAAGAAAATTAAGATTTTAAAATTCTCTAAGGAGCATCCCTAGCTATGTTCAAATTGGGACATGTGATTGGGTTAGAAATGGAACAGACTGTTTAAATTAATTTGACATTCGTTGTTAGATTTATCTTATATCTTAGTAGTTGTTAAATCTTGAATTAGAACTACGACGAACATTAACTGTTATTAAAGGACACGTTAGTAATATAAATTACTATTTATTCAATTATTCAAAATAATTCAAAATAATGTATAAAACGTATCACAGGCTTATCATATATTTTATTTATTTTGTCCCAACAAAAACATTTGCACTGGAGCTTTATATTATTACGAAATGTTAATTTTAGTCAAAAGGACACGTCCTTTATAGGTAACCATACAAAAAGCTTTTGTTGCAGTTCACTAGATATGTTATACTAAGTGTGAAATTTATTTGTGCGGTTATATAGCATATAAATTTAACAAGGAATAGCATAATACACGATACAACTCTGTATGTATATAGGGTGTAAAAGAAGCATTAAATAATATCTGTAACCCTTTATTTTGAATAATTACAAAAAAATGTTGAATGTAAGATGTATTTACATTTCTCGAGACATATTATGAAGTTTGTTCGTATTGTGTTTTATTTTGTAGGTATGGTAACCAACTTTGGTATGCCAAATGGCACTCGTATATTATTTTTATATTTTGAGAAAGAGCATATCTATTTATTAATGCTATTTAACTATTGTAGTTACTGTGAAGGAATCGTACATTTCAATTGGAAACAGTACATTGACATATGAATGAATTATGGCGACGGAACTCGATAGACTACGGCGAAGTGTGCAACGGATGCAATTAAAGCATCCCATATGCCCTTGTTTATTAATAATCAATCTCTGCTCTTATTAAAATATGCAAAAGCTATAGGATCCAAATCAGCGACAAGTGAAGATTAACAATGTATATTTTATTAACAATTCAAGAAACTCTAAAAGGTTTTACGAGGAAAGCTGAGAAAAGTTTGAATATTACATTACATTACCATGTTTACTATTTTTTTAAACATGAAACAGTATGTGCAGACCAATTATCTACGCTTTTAAATTTTCATTTATTTCCAATAATACAATAATACAAACATATCTTCAATTCAAATTGATAACTATTGTTTAACCTCTGATATATTATTAGTGTATAAAGTGTATATTTAATTAACAAAAAATTGGAGTACGATACTGTACTTAAGTTTCGACACAAGAGGCGTGAGTGTTTATAACGATAGTCTATTTGTTACCATTGAGTAGTGCATACCGATTTTAAATTTCATGTTTTAATAAACTTAATTTTTACCTTTTAATTGTTAACGACTTTTTCTATTTGAAAGTAGCGAACTGACTCCATTTTGGCTACCTTTGTAAATTATCTATATCTTACTAAATTCTTTTTGTTACCAGGATGCCAGTAAGTTCTTTTGGGCGAGTTGTAGGCATGAAAGCAGTACCAACTGAAGGAACGGGCCATCCAAAATTTATCAAAATTCAATTATATTTTAAATTAATCGATTGCCTACTAGATAAGTTATTTTATTGTATTTATTTAATATTAATATTTATCTGAGTTTAAATATCTACGCATTTAAAATCGCTTTATTGTATCTTTCACCATAGTTGTTCGGAATTTATAGAACTATGGTTAACTACATGTGTTACTTTGTCCTTTTTAAACAGCTGGCTGTCTTGAATCTGTGGAAATCTTATTATTCTATTAGTTCAGCTATTAATATAACACTCTATGTTATCAGACGTATTATCTATATGCGATAATTAATAACTACTTAATTATTTGAAACCTATTATACTATCTTCGGCTTGCAGAATTAGGATTTACCATTATTAAATTTCTTTTGGACATCAAAAATTGGTCTGCCTTATAACCATGTATTTCATTCTTTTGGGACTCAAACTTGTTTTACAAATCAGTATATTTATTTATCTCTTTAAAATCTTTTGTATGTTGTAATTTGATTAATTACCTTATATCGTAATCTAACCTAGCATCACTAGCTTGACACTTTGCGTTATTACTATGATCGATTTTTGCTTTATGTATCTTCTTGTACAGCTCCTTTTCTTGACTTCCTAAGAAAAATACTTGTCTAGTTATTATTGAAACCCCGTAATTTAATTCAGATATCGTAAGATTCAACACTATTAAAATCAAATAAATTCTCCTTATTTTATTTTTCTAGAATGTCTGTATATAAAGTAGTATATAACAGTACTTTAAACCCAAAGCAAACTATTTCTTAAATAATAAAAGGAGATAGCTTTGGAAAATTATAAATTTTAAACAAGTGACGGTAGCATTCTGAAACAAACATAAAATTTGAAAGTTACGTGAAATAAACAAAAATTCGAAAGTGTCATAATAAATTGTGTTTTAAGATGGGGGTTGTTAAATCATAAATATAAAAAACTTCAAAAGAGCAACGGTTAAATAAATTATCCGCAAACCAAGGTAACGTTCTAAAATCTTCATAGGATTAAGCTTAACTGCGAGCTATGCCAACGTTTTCAAACTGTACGAAAAAGCAAGATTAGTTTAATATGCAAGCATCTGATTCGCCAAACAAATCATGAGGGGGTAGTTAAATAAAGTTAATAAAAACCCTAAGCAACGAAAGATCTACATCTTTTTGTACAAGTGTACGCGCTAGAAACTACATCGTGAAATACCAGCTGGTAAGATTTACATCTTAACAGAAACTAGAGTTAAGGGGCACGTAGAATGTAGATCAAATGTACAATTTTTAAGCTTAAAATGTAGCAAGGGATTGAGTTCGAAATAGGCCTAAACAATGTATTTTAAATACGTAGAGATAATCCTTAAAACCGAAAATATTTAAAATCAAAATTTATAATAAGAATTGAAAGGTCATATCACAGTTCAAGTATGTAGGTAATGGATTACAAATTATGCAAATCAACTAAATAGAGCGTCAGAATTTAGACGCAATATTTCAAAGACAACTAACTGAAATCAGCAAAACTATCTGTGTCATTGTTTACCTAATAAATGTATATTATTAACGAAAAGGCCCAAAATTAAGATGAAAGATTGAGATAACAACGCGGTCAAAATTATAAATTTATTTAAAGAAAGATCAAATGTGATAAGCTGTTAAAATCAAATTAGATTAAACAGAAATTAGAATATAACATTTTCATGTAATTGACAATTTAGAAATATTGCGAAAATAGTATTTAGCAAAAAGCCGTACGTTAAACAATTGCGTCATAGAACATCACAATTAACAAATGTCTATATAGATGTAAATAAACGAGTCGTAAATTTGAGTTATTACTTTAATCGCTGCGACCTCATTTCAAGGTACAAAGCTTATCAAATAGGGTGGTTGAGGCTATCCATCTCCTTGAAAGAATCTTCAAAGCATCTAGAGGAATTAATAAACACCCCTTGAAAGTTCCAAGCCTTTTTGGTCTTCAGAGTGGTTAAGGCTGGCTACTCCATTCAAAGGTGAATTAATTTTTTACAAGGCACAACGTTGCGGACAATGGCCACCCTCCGTAACACCAACGAAAGATCATATTACTTGCAATGTAACTAAGTCGGAAAAGGTAGATCTAAATACTCATTCTAAGATCTTACAACATAAATGAATCTAACTTGATGTGTGCTACAGCCAAAAAAAATAGGCAAATTACTAAAACAAGGTAATCAAGTAATAACGGCCGAAAAGTATACATCGTATAAGAAACGATTTAAAAACGGTACGTGTTCAAGCCGAGTTTATTCCAGAACCAGCATATTACTACGCACCACGAGACCTACAGAAATGGGTC
The DNA here is from genome assembly GCA_024586415.1 of Phrixothrix hirtus. Lineage (NCBI taxonomy): Eukaryota > Metazoa > Arthropoda > Insecta > Coleoptera > Phengodidae > Phrixothrix > Phrixothrix hirtus. The sequence goes on from JAHWXV011228084.1 coordinate 13,115, forward strand.
CTTGGTTTCCAATGTTTGAACTTGCAAAACTCCAAAAATGGAGGTCAAAAGCGTTTGACACTGGCTAGCAATTACAAACCAACGATAGAAAGAAAACAACTTCGTAGTTCAATTAGAAAAATACGAACTAAGTGAATTTTAATCAATTACATGCAGTGAAATTTAAAGAATATTCAAATTTCTAGATACTAAAGCAGTATTAAAATAAAAATCATTTTTACAACTAGGGTTCTTCGGGTGTAAAACAGGCATTAAACTCAATGTTTACATTTTGAGTCTCGCCCCAAGTAACTTCAAAAGGGTCGATTTGTATTGGTTATAACTTGTTTTGTAAAATTTGTGTAAATACGTATTGATATATTATTTTAAAAGTAAATGTATTAACTTTGTGACCTTTGTTACTTATTGGAATGTACGTCTATGATGGAAAACCTACACAATGAAAGTGAATAAACGTCTAATTCATATTCAACCTGTTAGGTAAAAATAAGAGAACCCTTTTTCTGTAAAAAAGGGTCGTTATCCTGAGGATTCAACTAAAATCCTTAAAATTGTATGGATACTCAAACTTTAATCAGTTCACGCTATATCTTAAAATAAATTAATTAAATTCACTAGATTAGTTACTGAATCCGCCATTTTTGTATATACATTCCAGCCTGAACGAGGTTCGAACTTCTACTAACTGGTTTCAAAGTGTTCCGACATCTACATCGAGGATCTCAATTTACGGAGCTCCTGCTCACGGTCATCTAAGCGCTGTATTTGGTAACAGATGAACTTTATTAATTATTTGAACTCATTATCTGACAATCTTACATATTATATTTAAGATCACTTACTAAAGTTTATTTTTGTCAATTTTTGTTGAATTACTTGAATTGTAAATTAGTTGTACCCACATTATATTGTTATACATTTTTTTGTTGTTTCCTTATCTATTATACAAGTATATTACTTTAAATTGTATCATTTCTGGATAAGAAAGTACAGTATAATCCATTTATAATGAATTCGCATATATTATGAACATATTTAAAGCTCCATAGATATTACATGTAAAAGCATCGGGTATTATAGACTCGCCTAAAATAGACCGTCGCCTATAATGGACCAAAATTTTTTATTCTAATCCATTACAAGCCAATTTTTTGGTGGTTCCCGGAAACGAATTTAAATGTTGCAATCGTTTACGGAGGTTAGACTTTGCAGTTTGCTTTCGGACGTTGATAAGGGTGTTGCATTTAGTATATTGAAATTTTAAACATGTAGATAAACATGAAACTTGCATTTACTTTACAAAAAAGGTTTACAATAATAAGTGAAATTGAAAAGCACTGCTAATATGGCTATCAAAAAATCCACTGTGTCTAATATTTGGAAAAATCGCGAAAAAATTAAGAATGGCTGGAAAACTTATGATTATTGTTATTGTTACATCCACAAGTTGAAGAAACACTGTTTAAATGTTTCCAATAAAAATGAATTAATAATTTTCCAATTAGTGGACCTATGCTACAAATGAAGGCTGAAGGATATGGAAAAATAATTGGAGACAGCTTTAAATGCAGTTCTGGTTGTCTCCACAGGTTTAAAAAAAGACAACATTGGTTTTGCAAAATTATGCGATAAGTTGGTTTCAGTTGACAGAAACATTACACATGACTGGATTTCTCGAGTTTGACTTGTGATTTGCAGTGATTATTCAGATGATAACATATCAATGTAGATAAAATTAGGATATTTTATAGAATGCTGCCGAATAAAACTCACAAATTAAAAGGTGAAACCTGCAATGGGGGAAAGCTATCAAAAAATAGAACAACTGCTATGATTTGTACGAATGCTTCTAGCACTAAAATGTCAAGAAAATTACTGATCTTTTAACAAATGAAGTATGTTACACATATTAGAATGAATATATATATATATATATATATATATATATATATATATATATAT
>JAHWXV011230767.1:0-21885 GCA_024586415.1 Phrixothrix hirtus
TGTTTAAGTCGTTTATAAGTTGTGTTAATTGTTATTTCTCCGTATTAATAATGCCTTTTACACATTTAGAAAAATGTGATATGCTAGAATGTTATATTTTGTCAAAAAAATTCCGAAAAGGCTCGTGAACGCTACAATGCTTCGTTTTCTGAGCGTAACTTACCAGATAGAAGATATTTTTTGTTTTTGTATCATAAATTTAGATCTAACGAGAATACTTTTGCTAAAAGTAGAGTCAAAAAGCAGTTTATAATTAGTGAAACAAGTGAAATTGTCCTTATTACAAGGTAATCAAGGAAGACGCGTGCATTTCTGTCAAATAGACAAAATCAAGATTTTTGGCAATTGATTTTATAGACGGATGAAGCGAACTTCTCCAATAGTGGCATGTTCAATAGGAAAAACTATCACTATTGGAGCCGAGAAAATACGCTACGGACCCGTTCTTGTAATTCTCAAAGACGCTTCGGCGTTAATGTATGATGTGGATTGATCGGCTCGAGAATTATCGGTCCCGTATTTTATCAAGACACTTTAACCGGTGCACGGTAGACTGAAATGTTGAAAGTAATACTTACAGAGTTTTTAGATGATCTGAATTTAATTGATAGGCAATTGATCTTTTTCGGCAAGATGGTGCTCTTGCGCATAATTTTCAACAAGTTAGTAATTTATTAGAAAAAAATTTTGGTAACAAATATTTAGCAACAAACGGTCCTGTGCGCTGGCCTCCTTGCTCGCCAGATCTCACCCCTTTAGATTTTTTCTTCTGGGGATATTTAAAAGATGAAATGTGTAAATGGCGTTATGAAAATCTCGATTACCTCCAGCAAAGCATTATGAATGTTGTTAACAGTATTGACCGTAGAACCATTGCTCAGGCTACTAGGCGTGTTTACAAACATGCTCAAAAATGTACAGAACAAGAAGGGGAAGTTTTCCAGCATTTACTTTAATGTTTTTCACTTATTTCTCGTTTAAGCTGTATTAAATGTATACAATAAACAATTAGCGATAGTAACGGCTCTTGTTGGTGATATACAATGTAAATACTTCCATTGGACATTGCATAAGAATAAATTTTGCCTTAATTTTGTTCGCCGTACGATCATCCCACTTTCACGAAATCACAACAAAAGAACAATGAGAATTTCTAGAATCTACATAGATAATAATTGATTCAATATTGAGTCTCCACTTAAATATATTTTCACCTGTTAAATCCATTTTTTGCATTACAATTTGGCGAAATCAGGCAGGAATTCGTTTTCTCAAAATAGATTGAGAAATCCAAAAAGTAACCCAAATACATTTTCCTTAGGAGTCATTTTTATTTTGGATTATCTTATGATCACACAATTAAAATTATGGCATACTTAATTAATGCTTTCAAAATTATTTAAGACACTTGGATCGAATTTTTGTAGCCATTTTCTCGTTTTCTACAACTTTTCATTACCTTTTTTATTTTAGGAACGGCCAAAAGTCGCAGTGCCAATTCAGGCAATTAAGGTAAATGTTTCAATAAAAATATAGGACCGAATGGGATTGTCAAATGTGTCTCCAACTATTATTTTCTATGGTTTTGGTACACTATCATTGCACAGACTTAAATGACGGTTTTTTCTTTTTATTCGAATCATATCAATTAGGAGTCCTTTGTAAACTATTTTTGTGTAACTGTAGAATCACCACAAACTGCGATATATGATGTGTTAATCTTAACTCGCAAATAATAACAATGGCTTCGAATTACAGTAATTTATATAGTGTCCTATAACGAATGTTATGTCAACACTTAAATATTTTTATGTACATATGTATTTTCAAGTTAAGCATATACAACTATAGTTGAGAAAAATTTTATTAAATTACTAATTCAATTAAGCATCTTTTTAAAAACCATTTGGAAAGCTTCCAACCATTTCAAATGTCATTTGTAATACAATGTAGCACGACCGCTATTATAATTTTTTTGACAAAATCACGCAAATTATGTTTAAATAACTCGTTTAAAATCGTTCCATTATTAAAATAGATTTTCTTATTATAATACAGTTACGGGTGTTGCTCTTTCTGTATTTATTACGACAATTAAAAACAAATAATTTTTGTAATATTTTTTACGACTGATAAACGGAACACCGAGTATTTGTTGGACAATGGTACGGAAAGTATTCAAATTGGTCAAATTTAACAAAATATAAACCAATCAAAAATTAGCAAACAACAACAGCAAACCTCACTTATAAAAATGAGAACAAATAAACTTCTATTCAGGATGTATCTACAATAAATGACAGTACGATAACAGTAAGTAGCTTATAACGCATAATTTTCGTAATATTTTGAGTTACAATTTTCAGTTTAACCCTGCATTTAAAGTGAGCAAGTTGCGGCATGCTATTATTACAGTAAAATATTAAAGTTATATTTCTTTGAGGTGGTCGTAACGATGAATGTAACTATCGCCGTAACCTAATGAATTATTTATTCTTAAATTTCGCAGTTTAGTAGTGAATAACGAAAAAATGTAGTTATATTAAAAATTTCCTGATCTTTTGTAAGCGGGATTAAATATAAAGCAAAGAAATTAATTTAAAATTCCCAAATATTATGTTTTAGGTTGTCAAGCGACATTCTAATATTAAAATTTTTAAATAATTTTAAGAGGTTTATATCTGAAATGCTGCAAGTAAGCTCTCCGACATGTTTCGACCTAGTTGAAGATCGTCAGAGGAAGGAAAGCACAAATCCTGCCAACAATTTAAGTACGTTTCTTCTGATGATGCCGAAGTGTCAGAATCTTTCTTACAACATTTCAAGCACAGATTTTCGCCAGTCTTTAGTCTTATTTTATAAACTGTTTAATAGTTTTACGTTACTACATATTAGAATGTCACATTGACGTTGACAATATAAAAATAACTTCTAAGTAATTTATTTCATTTATTAAATATAGACCAAATTTTATATGCCATTCTTCTATAAACTACTATATAATTTTCTACAATTTTAATTTGCAATCAAAGAAAACTTTATAAAATATGCTTCATTTTTAACTTATTTCGTAACTAGAAGGCATACAATGAATTTTATATATAAATATAAATTATTTAATAATAAGAATGCAACATTTGGCATAAAAAATTACATTATGTAACCTTCTGATACATGACTGCACACCCGTTACAAACCAAATTATTCAAATTCAAACAAAATATTTGTTTAAATTAAATTTAAATCATAATTCGATTATAATTTATTTCAAAATAAAATTCCTTTTAATATGAATTTGAAATATTTCTACGTTAATTGCCTCTGAAAAATATATACAAAACTACTGAAGCATCAATCTTTCTTATCAACATAAAATCTAGAAGCTATAAGTTTTTTGGAGCAGTCGGTACGTATCTCAATATGCCCGTAGTAATATAAAGAACACAAACAATATGTAGTAGAGAATAACTTGATATTTTAAGCAAGTACGGAAAATTGATTGATGCGCAAATCGATGAATCTATTTAACATTACTCAAGGTGGGAATAAGTTAAAATTAATAACAAAATCCATTAATCGTAATAGAGCCGGCCCCGACTGGTGTAAGGGTTAGCATGTTCGCCTCTGCACCCAAGGGACGCGGGTTCAAACCCGATCGAGGTCTGTAAATTTTTTAGCGGAGAAAAATTTAAAAAACATGCCTTCTCGGATAAGAAAGTAAAATTGTAGGTCCCGTGTCGATGCGATGTTTGGCACATTAAAAATCCCTACTGGTGGTGGAACTCCTCCAGATTTGGCAAAATTCTAGTAGGCATGGCGAAATGGTTATATAACAGTTCTAGTTCAAGAGGGCCAAGGGAAATTCCACATCCCGAGCGCTTTGAAAACAGTTATTGTGGAAAAAAGCAAATTTTCGTGTGAAAATTTTTATCCAATGATTTTTTATAGTTTTGGAAGCATTTAAGTTCATTCGAACGACTTAATATGGCTTTTGATGGTAAAGCATCATCAAATAGTACTGTTTACAATCGGTTTGCCGAGTTCCAGGCTGAACGTCCTTTTTCAGGTCTGTGGTTGTCACTAATTGATGCTGTGCGTGAAATGATCGAACGAAATCCGCATATAACATACCGTCAAATAGGGGCCAACTTGGACATCGACATGAAGGCGATCCACACGATTTTTAATCATCATTTAAACTTAAGGAAGCTGTGCAGTCGCTCGATTCCTCACAATTTGAGTGAAGCTCAAAAATAGAATCTTATGAAGTGGTGCAAAGAAATGCTCAAGAATTTAACCGCGGTTATCAAATTTAGTCATGCGAGGTAGGCATAAATTCTCGGCCTGATTTACATGCAAAAAATAAACTCGGTAAAATATAACAATTTTTATTTTTCAATAAGATCTTCCCTAACTGCAATAAATTTATTGCAACGATCGATTAATAATTCTATACCCCTGTAAAAATAATCTCAAGTTTTTCCCTCAAAATGTTCTAATACAGCTGCAATAAATAATAATCACTAGAGCTACGGCGGATGTTCCAATTCTTGAAAGCCGCATCCGTGGATAGCAGCTTGTGAAATGCCCGTAGTATGTATAAGCGCATTGTCGTGCGATAATCGAACAGCTTTGGTCAATTTTCCTCAACGTTTTTCACGAATATTGTCTCTTAATTTAGGATGCATAATATGTACTGTTAACAGTTGCATTACGCTCTTTAAAGTCAATGATTAAAATACCCTCACAGTGCCAGAATATTCTGGCCATCAATTTTTCCATTGTTTAAACGACTTTCGCCTTTCCGGGGGGAGTTTCATCGGGTAGCCGCCATTCCATTGATCCTCTTTTGAATAGAGGATCATAGAACAGAGCCACTGCTTTCATTTCCTGTGACAATGGACTCCAACATCGGTTTTGGGTCGCCCGCACATATGTTTGAAAACGAGCGTGCACCCCACGTTGATGTTGGAGAGTAGAAAGAAGACGCGGTACTCATCTTGTACTAACCTTATTCGGCGAATACTTGTTTCAAAAATGTTATATATCACTGCTAATTTCTTCACTTTTAAATGTCGATCTTCTAAGAATATTCCTTCAATAATTGATATTTTTTGAGGCGTTATCACTTCAACTGACCGACTGGAGCGTTTATCATCTTCAAGGGATTCTTGCCCCAAACGGCAACACTTTATGCACTTTTTCAAAGTGGAATATGAAGGAAATAAAACACCATAAACGCCGTCTAAACGTTGTTTAATTTGACTACGCGTGTGCCCTTCTTTTGTCAAATATTTAATGACCGCGCGGTACTGAATTTTCGTTATCTGTGACATTTTCTTGCACTAGTCACGTTGTCTGGCTGGCTACTAAAAACTACTGCCCTTCTATCCGTAACTATGACACTACGGCGTTTGAACACCCTTGAACCTATTTAACCTGTCAGATCGAGAATTTATGGCGTCTATCTCGTACGAACTCATTGATGCAATCAGAAAAAGCAAAACTTGGTGCATTAGCATCACAAATTGTCGACTTTCAGGCAAGTTCAAAAGGTGAAATTATCCGTATTGGCCTGATCTAGCATTAAATAATTTGTTTGTTCTCGACAATCAAAAAGAAGATGTGTGGCGAGAGTTTTTCTTTAGAAGAAGCAGCCGTTGCACATTTTCGTACCTGGTTTTTGAGGTACCAGCTTCAAACCGGAAAAAATGCTTCGAAAATTGTTTTAAGCGTATGTAAACTGTATTGAAGCTAATGGCGTATATTTGGAAAACAATAAACCCATTTACTGAATTTTATCTGGTTTTTTAACGGAAACAATTCCGACAGGCCACGTTTAGAACATAGGACAATTTGTGATCATTAGCGATAGGTTTAGTAATGTGTTTTTGTACACATATGGATAGTATGATCTGATAGCAAGGATCTTATTCTCATATATAGGGAAGCTTAATTCAAATAAGAAAGCTTTAGCCCCAATGCGAACTAAAACCTTTGACTCATTCGGCTTTAAATAATTGACGAGGGACTTTTTATTTTAACGCTAGATATTTAGCGATTGTTGCAGGAATGGCCCTGGTATTATATTCTGATGGGTCTTATGCCTTAAAGCAGGAGATTTACTATACCAGAAATTATTGAGCCTCCGCTGTTCCTATTTATTATAATTTTTCTTTGTTTTACTGATTTTAAATGTTTGGTAGGAAATAAGTTAAATAAATTTGCCAGTTATTTGTTTTGAATTCAATGCCATATTTATGCTATTAACAATATGTACAAGGTGTAATTGATACAAAAATGCCTATTAGTAGCTAATAAGGTTATAAATTTTCCCAGGACCACATAGGAAAGTAATTGTTTCCAAACCATTAAGTAGCCTTGAAAGATAGCAATATCGCAAAGCGTGCGTTATAATAACGCAAATGTGTTTTATAAATATTTTAGAATTTTAAATTTTAAATCAGGGGCGCCCTTTCTGTTTAAAAGCTGGCAGATAAATTGAAGGCAATTTAATTAAAAAGATAGCAAAAGAGTTTTTCAACTAATAACATAGATCCTGAACTAGTAATAATTTGTGGTCGTGGCAAAAATAATGTACGTAGCTCGTTGGAAAGTGACATACATCGTACTCGTTTGATATGTCATTTTCCATACTCGTTATGTAATATGCTATTGCGAAACCAGGAATGTAACGGTAATTATTATTAGACAGTAGATAAAAAGGAGCGTTATTGAATGGTATCACATGCTGTTATTAAAAAGAATGGGTTTATCAAATTTAAAAAAGAACATTGAAAGAGTTAACTAAATGAAGCCATACATCGAAGAAGTATTACTAAAGCGACGTACAAATGTTACGTGTAGAAAAGATAAAATTACAAAATACCAAGATGCTTTTATGAATCACAGAGGTGTTAGTGCTATTGAGGATAATAACTGGGTTAAACAATAAAATTAAGTTGTTTATGCCATAAAACAATTTGTATTTTAAGGTTATCGAACTCAATCGTAAATATGACCGCATTTGATTAGGTTGTGCTTTGTTGCCGCTTTTCCTTTCAATGCTGTCAGAAATACATTTTATGGTTTATGCCTAAATTAATTTACAAAAGGTGTGAACATGCTTGAAGATTTACTAATTTTTACTAGGAAAACTGGCGAACTTTATATTGATGCCCCCAGTTAAAAGCAAAACGTCTATTTATTTTACATCCTGTATATTAAAATAAAAACTCTTCATCCTGCTTTATTTTGCGATTCCGTCCTAACCGTTGCCAACTGTCAATAGGAGAGAAACAAAAGCTCAGGCACAGAATTCTGCAGCATTTCTAGCGATTATAGAATTTTCAGGAGACAACTGCGCACCGTGAAAAGTAACGGATCCTTAAATTACTTTCTAGTATAGTTTGATGCTAAATTAACATTTTATTTTATTTCCGAAACTTTTGTAACGTTCGCCAAGTCTGAGCGACAATGTTTAAAGAATTAATTTAATACGTTTAGTTTATGTTTAAAATTAACATCTGAAGTCGGGCGTTGATAGGAATTTGTTTCTTAATTACATACGGGGGATTTCGAAAAATTTTAAGTCGTGAAATATTTTCAATTTTTTAACTCTTCAAGTGTATTACACATTTTCATGTTTTTTGTGTCTTTTATTGTCTATAAAATACAACCTAAAATGAAGGACTGTAAATAAGAAATTTAGGCTAACAAAAACATAATTAACGACTTTGATCTGTGAAATTCCTATATACTGTTATTATCAATTAAGTGATTATCTGTTTCCATTTCACTAACTAATAATTCCGGATTTTCCAATTTAGTTATTTCTGAATAGAATAGTTTGGAAACTTTGTTTCAACTAACCTGTTTAACTGTCAATATTCTTTTCGGCTGATTTAATTACGTTTTCATTTGTATTCCATTTACTTTGCCCCAGCTTGGAAATGGATTAGAAGCGGAGCAAGGCTATTTTCTCTGTTAAATGTTTATTGGACAAAATTGAACGAAACTAAAATTCATCGATCTTATTGAAAGTGTGGAAGAACAAAGAATAGGCGTAACTGAATTGTAGCATAAACGAAGGCCGAATTAAAAACTTAATTTGATCTAAAAGAGATGCTTAGAGATTTTTTTTTGCTAAAAATATCAGACTTCTCGTCAAGGTTGTGTAAATTCAAATTTAACTTAACATACTCAAATACGACTATTATAATGTTAATTCCTTTAATTATCTGGGAATGCAGTCAAAGAAAAACAGAGGTTACAGTAGAGATAAATTTATATTGTAGTTAACTACATGATTCTGTTAAAAGGCATTTAGGCATATTCTGCTGACGAAATCCTAAAGTATACTGATTAAATTTCAGTTTATTTTAAGAGAAAATTAATTTCAATTGATCTTTGCAATTTTAATATTTGTTAAAACTAAATCAAAATAAAGCTGTTATGTTGTTATTTATTATCTACTTTGTCCGATGGTTGAAATGGGACATTTTTTGCAAGTTCTTTGTACACTGTAGAAGAAAAGAATTTTTACAAAACCAATAACTTCATTTAAATTTTTATTATAACAGAACGCACAACCACTTTCGCAGTTTCTCTCTTTGAATGCAAACGCTGAGTGCTATTATGTAAATGAAACAGCGTGCGGGACTTATTTAAATTGAACTTGCATTGAGTGAACAATTTTTAGACTTTTGGCTCGTAGATATTGTACAAAATCAAAAATAATTTTACATACCCATTTGTTCTTATTAAACTTATTTTGTAAATATTTTTTATTACTCTCTGACGAATAGACGTAAGTCGATGACGGGAAACACTTCTTGGTGGCTTTTTCTTTTCAATGTAACTCTTTTCATTGACTGCGCATAATTACACAAAAAAATTTAGTCTATTGACATAATAGATTATCCATCTTACATAATAAGAAATGGGATCCACACGTGTGGGATCATTTACCACCCGCATTTTGCTTCCGTTAATCGAACACGTATGTAAAATAATTTCAAAATTTAACGAGCAAGGCCATTTTACTTACAGATCCTCTGTATTCATTAAAATAGAACGTAAAACAATAAAAGATGTAATAGAGGAAAGAGTAAGACGGTTAGAATGTTCAACGACAAACAAAACAAAGTTTAAAATAAGACCAATAAACTTAATAACACTATTTGTCGCTGTAATAAGTAACCGCTTATCTTATTATTTTCATAGCATCTTACTTCAATAATTGCGCCATGCTAAGGTATTAAGTAAATAATGTATTTATAATTAACATTTGTAAAGTAATTTAACTAAAGGTTAAACAGGAAAAAATAATTTAGTTTATTGTAATAACTTAAATCCTAGCAATAATTAATTTTAAATAACGAGAAAAGATGCCGCAAGAATATTAAGTAGTTGTTGAAACGCATTAATTTCTTTTGATTTTTGTTGACATCCATTTCTCACTTTATTACAGAAGAAACTTCTTCTTTAAACTTCTGACTGTACTCTTATTCATACATAGATTAGAAACATATTTTCTCACAAATTCACATTACTGCAACTAGAGTAAGGTAGAAGTGATAAAAATACTTGGTATAGCTTTTAATGACATTTATACAGAAAAATGTTGGACAGACAAAAGATGCCCTACTACTGAATAAATTGGTCGGTTCTTATAGCGAACTCAATCATTATCGGACCTCCCAATAGCACGACGAAATCATGTGTCCTCTCAAATCTAACACAAAATTAATCCATGCTAGTTTGTCTGGAGCTCATCATTTTCTCAGAAGCACTCCGAAATTTGTCCCTTAGATAGTGGCTTTTTTTTATCAAAAATAATAGATGTCTCATCGTAGGCAGGCCTCAATAGCACCGCATGGATAGAGGTGAAGTGACGACGAATGCGATAGCTCAACTGCCTATGGACCTACGGCATTTTTGTAACTTATTCTTGAGCCCCCGTCTTCCTTACTCGTACAAATTTTCAAAATTTGCATTTTACATCTCTCTTTTTCCTTCTTGTCGTTTTAATTTAATTTGGATAAATCGTTCTGTGTTGATAATTAGCATCAGTAATATTTTTTGAACACGTTAAAAACGCTTCATTACTTGATGTTTATCAAAGTGTCGCAATCAAAACTAGCAGAAAAAGTAAAGGTCAACCAAAAACATCTTCAAACTAAATTTTGTAAAAATATATCTACACAACATTCGGGCGATGCTTAAAATTAACGTAGATTTAATTTGAGTACTATTATTATTACATGGCGTTAACAGCGCTATACCAAGTCACATTTTGTAGTAAACACATTGCCATTAGACGACATGAAGCTATGCACGATAGATAAACCTGTAACAATAGTTAGAACTCATTACAAAACGAGGAAAGCTACGCTGAGACTGTATGTAGATTAATTAGCACTTTCGATCAAAGGAACGCGCTAAATGAAACGGTTGCAGAAAGCTAGAGCCACCTGTCACTCAGTTGTTGCGGCAGAAGTTTAATGAGCGATAATCTTGTGCAACAAAAATCAGAATTGGTCACCAAATTCCCGTGCGCGATTCTTAAGTCTATACTAAGTAAGAACGATTTCCGAATTAAAAGCAGAACCGAAATTATGAGAAAATGTGATTAAACATTTTGTTAAAAGGTATGTGACAGAATAACCGTGTGGATATTTGACGAATATTTTATTCCAACTTAATGTCATGTTTACCCATTAAAATGGCGTGCCATAATAAACAATAGTATATTATATACCAAGGAATGAAAGTGCTTCTTTTAATTCCGACAGAGAAATAATCTTTCGAGTGATTATAAAGCCCTTTTAGTCCCGAGGTATATACATTATTTTTTGCACTTTCGAAAAATTTGAAATGAAAAAGTTCGAAGAAAATAAAATTGCATGCCTTTAAAATTGACAGATCATTCGAATTATTAATGTGTGCTTCACGGCAAATGCTCTTTAAATTTAATTTACGAAGGGCTATAGAAACGCTTTCAGCAATATGTATTTTTGATTGGTTAATTTTTGTTAATGCCATGTGAGCGGGATTAAATTTACTTTATCTCCTTTGGAACTAAAGTAAAATTTTATTCCCTTGAGATTAAAGGTGACACTTTAGTCACGGAAACAAGTGATTAAAAGTGGAATTTTAGTCCCGAAAGTGCAGAAATAATATTTTTTGTTTAAATTACATTCTGCGTTAGTTTTGAGACACCCTTTAGAAAAAATCATCTCAGAACATTACGAGTACTTTATTTTTTGAAGTAATAGCAAAAGTGAAAATATAACTAACTTTCTTTTTGAAACTAAAAATAATTAATAACTCCCAATAAAATCGCTAACAATTCTTCTGTTAAAAAAAGAGAAGTATAGCAGACATTTTGAAAAAATTTTAAAGTTCATGCTAAGGATATCTGTTCAGCGATGTTGAAAATATGTAATGTACAAGTTTAACTAATATAATTAAAAGAAAATATACTAATTAAGTAAAAATAAACTATATATATTTTCTTAGAAATTGTTGATGTTAAAACTTAAAAATATGTAAAGAGCTGGCACAGGAAATCGTTTCCTAAATCTAAGGAAGCAGAATAGCGACAATCTGAAGAATATTTAAAATATTACTGTATATTAGCTGACAAAGAAATTTCAAGTTAAAGGAATGCAAATGTGCAAATAAAAGTGCAACAAACATTAGTTTAAAATAAATAAAAGTGTTTGGTTAAACTAACTGAGGAAAGAAGTTGTCATGGTTAACGCCAGAAGACTATAAAAGAACCAACACCTGCTGAGTTCCCGGTTTCGAGTGTTAGTTGTTCGAAGAGCTCTCCACGATGAGCATTCTGGTTAATCTAACAACGAACCAAGTGTACTCCGTGACAAATAAGATCCTTTTGTAAGTAAGAGAACTTTTAGTTTTAATCGGAAGGGCATTTTTACACGAAACAACGTTGAAGAGAGAAAACAACCCTATATTCCAATCACCCGATAACTGATCGATTGTTTTCAGTTCTTCACTGTAAATAATCTGGAATAAACATTTGTCACGTGAATGAAGTTTTAAACAGTTAATACCATAACGACAGAATTGTGGATAATATCATAAATTTATCTATTTAGCTTGAGATGGCTTTTAATTTAACAGCTGTTTAAAGTGCAAAGGGTTTCATGTCACAATAAAATAAAAACACAACTTGAAGTCCATAATTTATTAATTTAAAGAAGAGTGGAAAATATTTTATTCGCTTTGTAACTTATTTGTATGTTTTAGAAATTTTTATTGTTTCAAATAAATTATTTATCGTAGCCCAGTTTAATCTAATTTCTGGCTTAGCTCATAATAATAACAGAAGATTAACGTGTACGTGTGGATACCGCAATAGCAAAAAAATAATTCTGGAAATTATTGCGACTCGCTTTGGATAGTCAGCTAAATTTCTGTCTGATTGCACTTTACTTAAAAATAAAATATTTTGATGCACCTTAAACTTATAGCTCCTCGATTAAAACATTACTTAATTAAAGAAGTATACCGAGAACAACGAACTGTAATATTTTTGCTTTCCCAAACTAAAAAAGAAATATATAGAGAATTCTTTTTGCACTAAAAAATGATATTTTTATACGTAACTACTATCGGAATGTAAAGTTCTGCCATTTCACTTTAAAAGCTCATATTTGGATGTTTATGGAAGTTTTAAATTTTATCAAATAACTGAATTGTATACATTTTTTCTGACAAGCCGCTTTGAAGATTTTGTTAATTTATAAAGAAAACATCTTAATTTGTCCTTTGATATAATAAAAGTAGTCATTACATTTCCTTCTTCGAAGTAGGAAATGAATTTTTTTCTTTATTATATGATAATTAAATAACTGAACAATACATGTTCATTACTTTGTTTAAATTATATCTAATTATTGTGTTATTATAAGTTAAAGTATAGTTCATGTTGGAGACATATATACGCAAACTGCATTCGATACAATTACTAGCAGTGGGCGGCAACAATATATACGTAATAAGTTACTAAAAATAAAGTGTAAAATGTATTTTGTAATGATAAATCGACATTACTATTAATTATTGATAAGTAAATTTTAAGAATAATTTCAAATATTTTATAAAGTAAAGTCGACCTTTTATTAATTATTACAACACGTGTGAGACATGTGTTTTTAGTCTTCGCAGTTTTTAATTATAATGTCATTAATTACAATTTTCATTGCATTTACATAAAAAATTTCTTTTCAAATACCAAATACGAGGGACAAGCCATTATTGTTGAGAATAAAAGAACCAGTGTAACTTTTTCAAAATTTTATTTTAGATATGTTCAAAGTAGTTGCCTTCCGCTATAATGCATTTAGCTATTCTTTCCTTCCACTGCTTAAATGCTCCAAGCCAAGCAGCTTTAGGAAGACTATCAAAATAACACCGAAGAACAGCATCGATCTCTTCCTCTGAAAAAAACCTTCTTCCGCTAAGTTCTTTTTAGCCCAAAAAACATCCAAAAGTCGCACATTGCCAGATCCGGCGAGTATGGAGGGCGTTCGATTACATTAATCTTATTTGCAGTCAAATACTGCCGAGTTATCGCTGCAGTGTGGGAAGAAGCATTATCGTGATGTAGCACAATTCCCTTCTTTGCTACTTTATTAAATACTTTTGGCAAAGAATGTTCGACGTACCATTTAGTTGTGATAGTCTTCTGCTCCTCTAGCCTAATAGCGCTCACTAAACCGGTACTTCTAAAGAATACAGCGTACATTACTTTCTTCATTGCTTTCTGATTATTATCGGTGTGGCCTCGTTTTCATGGATCCATACGCGGCTTTCTTGCCGAGTTGGCATGTCGAAAAATGGTATGTAAGTTTCATCACCTGTTACAAGTTTCGTCAAAATTTGGTGTCCACCATTCTTAAGCAGTGTTAGAGTTTCGTGGCAAATTCGTACTCGTTCTACTTTTTGAAAATCTGTAAGATGATGGGGTACAAAACGACTTATCACTTCTTTCAGATGAAGGTGATTGTGTATTATTGTTTTCACAGATGAGGATCCAATTCCCAGTTGAGCTTCTATCATGGCATAACTAGTTCTGTTATCTACTTCTATAATCTTCTTCACGGCAGCAATGTTTTCTTCTGTCACAGCGGTAATCGGAGGGCCTGCGCCTTTCTGATGATCAACTGTAATTTTTCCACGTTTGAATTCCTTGTACCATTTTTAAATTGTTGCCAAGGAAGAGTCTGATCGCCAAATGTTGATTTCAAACTTTCCTCGCGGTCATACGCACTTAAACTTTTCTTAAAGTCATAATAAATCATTATGCGAAAAGGTTCTCGGGTTAATTCCATTTATTCACTACGCTTGCGAAACTTAAAACTACCTCTTTCAAATGTTATTTAAGATAAATTAGCAAATGAAGCCGCAAATGTCAAGTAAAGAGTTGCTCTTGATGAGGTTATATTTTTGTTTTCCATGGCCTACCTAATTTCTTCATTCGCAATAATAATGGCTTGTCCCTCAACTCAACAAATTGTTATTAATTTTTATTTTCTTTTACCTTATATGAAATATAGGTAAAAGAAAAGGTATTATTTTCGGCAAAAAATTTCGATGTCAAATTTTAGTGGAAATACACTTTTTCGTGTCTCCTGAGTCCGAAAATCATGTTTTTAGAAATTGGTCTGTCTGTGGGCCCTTTGTGAGTCTGTGTATATGTGAACAGGATATCTCGAAAGTCGTAGTTAATAACATTGTATATTTAAGTTTGTAGCAATCCGCACACGTAACTACAATAATTTAGTTAAAATCGGATATTCGAAAGTGCCACTTTACTCTTGTCATTTTTTGGTTTTTCGAGATTTTCTCAAAATCGGCTTTAAGTTTAAAATTTACTATATTTCTTAACCATTTAGTGGCCTTTCATATAATCTAAGTTTTTCAAAACATTTTCCGTAAATCGAGTAACCGGAAGTACTTTTTCTGTTAACTCTGTATAAAATAACTTTGAAACTAAAAGTCTTAGCCTAATGTGGTTTTGCAGGACATCCGACTAAAATTGTATGAAATAGTTAATCCTTTCGGTATTTTGAAAGAAGTGGTGTACAATATTTTAAGCTCTCTGCAAGATGGGTGCTGCGTTTACTTACAGTGAATAAGAAACGACTTTTTGTACAACTTTCGTAAGCGTTTGAACCTATTCAAGAAAAATCTATTTGATTTTTTGCGTCGTCTTATCACCATAAACAAAAGCATGGTCCATCACTAGACCCCTGAAATAAAATTATTGTCGAAGCAGTAGATTGAATCTGATTGTTTGATTCCAAAGAAAGCCATGACTATAAAATCAACTGATAATATAATCGCTTCAGTTTCTTGGAATACAAAAGCGATACTGATGATCAACTACCTCCAGAAGGGACAAAGAATAAACGCGATTCTGCACACTAGTGCAACTGCAATGTCGAAAACCAAAGCACTGAAGTATGATTTACTTCCCCCAATTTCACTCGTTCTGACGTTCATCTACTCCCTAACCTAAAAGTTTTCCTCGGTGGAAAAATTTTTCTCAGACGAAAAAGTCAAGACCGCTGTGGACGCTTATTTTGCGAGTCTTGAAGAAAAAGCCATCCGCGATGGACTCAAAGTTTTGAAGCATCGCTGGACAAAATGCATTGACTGCAGGAAATTATATTGAAAAATAAAAATAATTTTGAAGCCAAAAAAACTGTCTTTCGTTGTTAGGCTAAATAATTATCATCCCACCCTCGCACGTGCGTAATTGTTATTTCCACATTAATTAATTAAGAAAATCGAACATATTTTACTCTAATAAATAAATGTCTACTTGGAAGTTTTTAAAATTGCATATATTAACGTAGAAGAAATTATAATTCAAATACAATTCGTTTGATTAAAATCCGTTGGCTAGTTTCTGAAATGTGAGCTCACAAAGTAAGATGACAGAACTTTTTACATCGATAGTACCTCAATAAAGCTGCACATAGATTAGCAAAACGTTCTTCTCTTTTTCATGACCAAGCTTCTTTATATTGTAACTATATCGGTATATTTTGTATTTAATTATAAATAATCTTTATCAAGGACGTTGGGAATACATCGATCTACCTTGTATTTGCATAAAATAATACTCGCCCTAATTCGGAAACAAAATTGTCTTGTAGACAAGGTCTCGGAAGTCTTTATTATATTTAGCCAATTATTTTTAATGGATGAATACGTAAAAATAAATTTATTCACTGCCTACAAACAAATTTAAAAATTATTTAAATTGTTCGCCACAAATTGAAAATAAATGTTTTTCTTCTCATTTTGCAAGGCATGCCGTTATGGAAAGGCATTCGATATAAATAGAATACAAAAAAATTAACAGCCAATTTCAATGAAACTAATTAAGCTTGTTTGTCATTCCTAGTATATATGTAATTTAAACACATCGTTAATAATTAAATAAGGCCTTATAATTAAAAATATTAAAACATAAGATAAACATTTTAATATATCTACAATCTCCAGTAGGTCATTCCACTTTCATCCATTTTCACCACTTCTTAATTGGGCGTTGACTAATAATTCTAAAAGAACTAGCTATGCATTGTTTACAAGAAATTCTATTAGTTACACTAATTTAGAAGTTTTTCGAACTGAAATATTTTTATCAAGAATTAGGTAAGTATTCATGTTTTCACTGAAATTGTTAATAAAATACTGTAGCACCTTTAAAATTCAAAACACCTAGAATTACACAAAATCAAAAATCGAAGAAACTAATTTCAATAGTTTAGGTAATCAGATTTGAGGAAAATTCAAATTTTAAGTGCCAAGTGGATCATTTTTGTTAAACGCGGAATTAAATCGGCGCTTATGGGATACCAGTTATGCCAGTTTTTGATTAACCGATTTTAATTTATTACATTTTGCCAACAACCAAAGCGGTGGTGTATTTTGTCACGCCCATTGCAAGCCGAGTCACAACCGTTGCAAAAATTACCGTACATATTAGAATGAGATGCCTCTACTACAATTAAAGATAACGAACACACCAAGTTTTATGAAATGCAGGTAAATATCATGGAATTTTTATTCAAGTTTATTATATTAGCCACGTCTATTACAACCACATAAAATGCAAACGAAAATTATATAAAATGATTGTAGTCCCTCACATGCGTTATTATACAGAATGCATTTTACAGATTACAAAATTGCGCGGGCGCCAAATTATAGCCGCATCTCAGGTTGCTTGTTTAAATTTTATACTTGTATATAGAAATTCGCTTTTAATGTTGATTTTGTAATTGTGTTAGCTAAGTCGATTAATAGAAATATTCTACACATCTTTTCAATGAGACTCGACTATTAAAACTAGGCCATACAGTGTTTGCTGTGATTAAAGAAGGTTGTATTATTTAGATACTATATGATATAAGTAACCTACACCATTGCCATTTAATAAGTTGATAGGTCACGACATGGCAACCTCTTAAGTAAAACGAATTTTACGAAAACACCAAAGTAATTAAACAAGATTGTTGTATTGTGAATATCGCGCGTATTGCAATAGTACTTATCAACAATCTCTAGCGAATTGTTTTTAGTGTCGTTGTCCAAAGTTGCTGTATAGAATCATACTCGCGCGTTTGGTTAACGCGACTACCAGCTCCGATTTATGTTCCTCTTAACCACGCCAATATTGCCCTTACGTTCCATTTCTAGCTGCACAGAGATCTCAGTTACTTCTACAGCATTTCATTTTCGGCCTTCCTTATTATGCACATCCGGAAAGTTGTTTTACGATCTAACAAATTAGTTAATAATGTACAAAAGGTATCTTAGGTTTTGCACTAAATGAAGAAATGTATTGTATTTAAATTTTAACAATCTATTGATGTTGCTAAGCGTCGCAAAGATTTTATAATCCCTTACTAAGATCTTTGATCACTTGAAAAACATTTATCTAGGATTGCACTGGGATAATGTCTATAACATCGTGTAAATTTCATTTGTTATACTTTGATGAAATAAATAATTCCATCCAACTCACAGCAGCAAAATAATTATCTTTGACGATTCATTTCGTAACATCCAAGTCTCCTGAAGTGAGGGAATAATTAAAAAAATATTTCTGGAAGATTTATTCAAAACGACCAAGATGTATGTCGTTTGGGCTACCAATTATTTAAACATATTTCAGCTACCAGAAGTCTCCCAAAGGAACGAAGTTGTACACTGAGGGAGCATGATTAGCATGCCGTCTTCCATCTATATTCACACGTATGGCAAACCTTTTGGGTTCACCGTATTCACCTTAATGTTATTAACTCCGAGAAGATTTTTATAAATTGATGGAAAGAGTGGATAGCGGAGGCTCTTCAGGGCGGATCCCAAGGAATGTCGGTCCATAAGCCTCCCACGTTTAAAACGGGGTCACGGTAAGTACAGACTTACGGCCAGGGATTTTGCTCCAATTTCCCTCAGAAGTGTCAATGTTTCTGAGCGTTGTCCCTCGCCGAGCTTATTAAGGATATCCGCCGGAGATTAACTCCACCTTGGCATATAAACACGAAGGGTTTCTTGTTTAACATCACTTTACTTTGCACCCAATTTCTCGCGCCTCCTTAGTTCAGTACTTTGTCCTTCTTATGATTTATTTAAGTTTCTTAAGTTCATTTCAGGTATCAGATGAAATACGATTTATCAATTTAAAGTGAGAATACCATACAATTAAAACAATTTGTTATAATGAATGATTAATCAATGGTATCAGAGATGGTATCAATAAAATATATAATGATAAACCATGGTTTTTGACAGTTAGTTTTGAATTGGTTTTCGCCTAAATTTTTTAAGTTTAGGAAATAAGGGAAAATATGTTAGTCAAGTTTGATAAGTACAATAATTAAAATTTTCGTATCACTTTTGATCACCATGACCATTCACCTTTGTGTTTTTAACCGCCTGGCCTTGAGGTTTCATTGTCACGACATTCTCACAGCATGCATTTGAAAAATTGGAAATTTTTTCATTACATTTCAATTAAAATAGGTATTTTAGTTGTATCTTTACTCATATTTAATGTAAACATTTTTTTTTTTAAAAATGAGCAATGGCAATTGATCAAGGGCAAGTGATACAAAAACTTGAATATATCTGTATAAAATGTTTTCACAAATTTTAGGTTTAACGTACTATGTATAGTGCTTGTTCTATTCTTTGGTACACCGCTTTTTCATTTTATTAAGCAAAGCAATGGGGCGAATTCCCAAGAACTTCTCTTAATTTTAGAAGAATATCGCTAAGAAAGAACAGGATATTTAGAAATCAATTTTTCAATATCTCTGTCAATAAAACATTTGCATCATGCAGAATTGGAATAGGCAAGAAGAATTACAAAACATGAAAGTGTTTTAAATAAGTAAAAAATTTTGTTAAACGTCAATTAATGTCAGAGTAAACATTAAAATTACGTAATTATGTTTTTGTTATTAAAATTGATTTAATGATGAGCACGTGTTTTTAAAAATATATTATGAAAGTGACAAAATAAAACTTTCCTATTTACAAAATCAGTGGCATTAGGTACTTTTTACTTATGGTGTAAATGATATAATTATTATAAAACAGATGGATTATATGTCGCTGTTGTTTAAGTAAAAAAGTATATTGCCGTTTTTGGTTGAAGCCTCAATTTGTAAACATTTTTCTTTAGAACTCTGATGAAAAAATCAAAGTGATTGTTTTGATTAAATGAGCGACGGCATGAGGGTTCTTTTGTATAAATTATTCATTGAACGTATGCTGCAATAAATATTGTATTTACATGCCAAATGTTGATAAAATAGGTCGTTTCTAATCACATATGTATGTATTTATAATAAATTATATATATTCAAAAGACAAGGACGCACAGTAATGACATTGTACTTTCTATGTTAGGTATTACAAAAACCATCATACGTAATATTTATCACAGTATGTATGTAATACAATTTTGCAAATTGTTCATTTGTAAATTTTATTATAAAGGGAGGTGTTTTAGATAATTACAAAATTACGAATATAATAAATACAATAATACACAACCTACCTGAATTTTTTATAAATTTGAAATATTAATTTGTGTCCATTTGAAAAAAGTCGTTCATTGAACTAACGGAAAAAATACGAACACTAACTTTAATAAACCAACATACACAATCAAGGCACGCTTGTAGAATGTATAAATTTTAAGCTTGGCGCGAGATTGCGCATGACATCCGGGTACTCAATTTTTGAAGCGCAAATATACAACATAAGGGTTAAAACGATTCAACGAGGGAATGAGAAAAGCACCCCTTCTGTATATTAATTAGTTCTAGTTCACAGAGGGTGAATCAGTTACGCAATGTGAGATTCATTCTTTGAAATTCTTTGTAAAGCTTACAGCTGTAATACAATTTGTTTTAATCAAATCTGGTACACAAAAATCTGTTAAAAATTTACCCGTTTATGATAGTTTCAAATAACCGTTGTACGTTCTGATAATCTCTGTTTATAATTAAATTATAGAAATCGATATCAATATATTTACAGAAATTGCGAGTTTTGCCAAAATTTTCACCTATGCGCTTGCGCCACCTGCATATTAATAATTAAGAATAAATTTGCAGACACACCACTTATAAATTTTTGCAACGGCCATTTTTATTCCTAAGGATCTTTATATTTCTTTTATTTTAAAGTCAACTAATCATAAATTTGACTTTATTATAAAAAGGGTTAAGTGGGAAGCCACACCATTTTGTTTTGAAATAAATACAAAACAATAATATTTAGAATACTGAATTAACGTTCTCACAGAGTTTAATGTTAATTAAATGATGATTGATGATAACTCAGCAAATAGATCGTTCCCTTTAAAAATATTTCACAAGTAGGTTTTTGATGTATGCAAAGAATTCATAATTGGTCAGTTTTTCCATTAACTAACCTGAAAACTTTCATTACCGGTGCTATCGAACGCCATTTTATTTTCAAAATTGTTGTAAATACAGAAAACCTTGACAATATCGTGGCAATTATTAAAGAACTAAACAGGCATTCATTAAAATCAATCGTTAAGCAACTAGGACTCTACCTGTCAATTTGTTTTATTTCATCTTCAGTGTGGACCGAATAATCAACGATGTGGGATCGCCGGTGCATGAGTAACAGGAAAACAAATGATTTGTTATCAATTTATGCGAAGAAGACACTTTGTAGACTAGCACTACCTCAATACGGAAGATAGTTTCAAGAATCATGATATTTTAAGAAGAGTGAAACAAATTACGGCCTTTATGGCACAACGGCCTATAAAGCCCGAATTAACCATTTGTAGTCGAGCGGGGGCTGTTATAACTGGATGCATGTAACCACAATAAATTAAAATTTACTCTAAGTATGATCCTTGCTTTACGCCTATCACTCAAAAATACAAAGAAATGATCTTGGAGATTATGTTTACCTGAAACTTTAGAATACCCTTTTGTTTAACTTCCAGTAAAAGCAATAAACGTCCAATAATTGATGTATTGCATAGGAATAAAAATATAAACATACAGGGTGTTTCAGATAATATGCCATTCCTTTTTAGGGATGAAAGTAGGCCCTTTAAACACCCCAATAAAGCGTAAAATTAAAAGCAATACGAATACTAAAAATTTCTTTTTTTTAATAATGACGAGTCGACTATGCACATGTTTTCAAATATACAAATATAATCGAGTAAGTATTTTTTACTAAATAAACATTTCCGTAGTAGAGCAGAATTGTACGTGTTTATTTTAACTTTCGAAGCAGACGTATAAAAACAAGACTGTAAAATGATAC
>JAHWXV011232066.1:0-10167 GCA_024586415.1 Phrixothrix hirtus
TTATTTTATATTACAGCAAAATTATTTAGAAATTTAAACTAAATGATAGTTTATTTAAATTTCTAATGTTAGAACAACGTAATTGTTTACTTATTAATTAAGGTATCTAACAATAGACAAATTGATTTAGTTTTTATTGCCTAGGTATCGAACTCCAAAGGTATCATTTATTAAACAATGCAGCAGGGAGATACTGAGTATTCTTTTATACAGAACATTTGAATGCCTTCTACCTTGGTGGCGTCCAGTTTTAAAATTGCCAATATTTTAGTACTCTATACACTGTTCCATAAACACCCGTTCAGTTTGCTAATTTTTTGAACGGATCCTTGTACATATTCAATATTTGATTCATTAAAATTGTATGGAATTGTGGTCCCCTAAATAATTTAACAATATTTGATTACACAAAGGTTACTTTTTAAGTAAGAAACGTTGTGCATCACAGCTACGCAGATATTTGCCAGAGAGTTTGCAAGGTGACCTATCACTACACAGCCAGTGTGAATCGGTTGTTTGTTTTTACTGCCATGTTGATTGGAAATCCCGCCGACTGTGAAGTCCGTGCTATAGTTAGATTTTTGAATATAAAAAATGTTCGTTCTACTGAAATTCATCGGCAACTCATAGAGGTCTACGGAAAAAGTATTATTAACGATGAGAATGGGTGTAAGTGGTGTAAACAGTTTTATTAAAGAAGGACCAATATTTTCAATGATGAAAGGACTGGACTGTCGGTTATCATCGCTGAGGATTCGACAACCGGATTCGCATTGTTACTGAAAATCTTCATAAAAAAAGATTTTGCACGATGGGTACCAAAAATGCACACATAAGAGCACAAAAATGTATATGGTGCATTCGTTGTTATTTTTATAACTGTCATGACTGTTCGATGCACATTGTCATTGGTGATGAAACCTGAATCTGTCACTATACATTAGGGATCACTGGCATCATTCCAACTCACCAACAAAACTACGAAAGTCTACGCAGATTCCGCCAGCCCAAAAAACGTGGCTATAGTCTTTTGTCATCAAAATGCATTGTTATGCTTGAGTTTCTCTCTCAAGGATGACTATAAATGCAGAAATATAACCGTGCAACTTTCACTAATATTAGACTAGTCAGCCTGCTTGCTTCACGATAATGATCGGCCACACTGCAGCAAGGATAACTGTGCTGCCGAATCTGTTTCAGTGGGAAAGGTCTGATCGCTCCCTTTACTTCCGTCTTTTTCTAAAGCTAAAACAGTTTCTAGGGGGAACGCGAATGACTAGCGGCGATGAATTTAAACAACTGGTTACTACTTAGTTCAACGAAAAGGTGACAGGGTTTTTCAATGACGGTATAACGACTAAACAAGTTAGCATTGTAGTTTCTATTTACATTTGTAATTTTGTTATTAAATAAAGTTTTCTTGGCTGTATAGCAAACGGTTCATACTTAAAAATAACCCTCGTAGTTCGTTTAATTGAAAATTATATTAATTTTTATTTAAGAGTCATGGTTCTTGTATTTTTATGTCTAAACTTCCTTTCATCAAAATAGCGTTTTTCGAACATTTTGTAAATACAGTTTAAATACAGTTTTTGAGCTGAAAATTTAGAAAACAAATGCTTCTTCTAAAATTGTGGGCACCGTCTCAATTATAGCTGAGAAACATAATCCTTTGAGGTTATTTACACTCTGATTATGACATAAATGAAATTAAAATTTAAAATTTAAAATACTGGAAATCCAGCCTTCAGAAACAGCCGACTTCTTAATTGTAAATATATCTCAATAATTTTGCTTCATTACACTTAACTATATATTTTTAAACTATCAAACTGCGTAATGTATTTTTGGTACTACACTGCTTTGGAAAATTTATTTCGCACAGCTCGGTATAAACCAAATCCCTGTTGCTTATTGCAACTTATTCGGAATGACAGATTGTGTACCTAAATTACAGAAACATTAAAAGAACAGTTTTAATTAATTGGTTAAATATTAATATTTTTTTAAATTTTAAGCAGGTCTAAAATGTCTTTAGTAATTCTGAAGATTTTCGAAATATTTGAAGCGTAAACTTAAATAAATTTATGCTTCTTGATGGGAATAAATGTTTAGTAAAACTTTCGTACGTCTGTCATCAAACTCAGACAGTTGACTGTTGTTCAATCAATCATTTACACTTACAGTTTCAGTACAGATTGATGTAATAATTTAGCATCTAAACATAAATGCATCCAATTTAACGTTCGTTACGCAAAACAAATACACATTATATTAGCATACAATTACCTAGCGGCTATTTTGTTCAAAAGGGCGGTTACTTAATTAAATTTATAACTTAAGTACATGGAATTCCATAAAATTTATTACGCATAACAACTATTCATTACGCTAGTACATAATTGCCTAACGGTCATCTTACTCAGCGGCTGCGACATAACGCCCGTTTTGCAAATGAACAACGCCGGACATTGCACTGCGTAAATCTTGGGTATGTTTTACGATAACCTTGGTGTCACAGAACATATGTATGTTTTATGACAGATGTTTACATTGTTACAGAGCATACAGTGTCATAAAACATACTCAGCTTACCTACTATCTATCGTTAGTATTTCCTACTTGGGTTCAAGATTTTCTTCCTTTATTTTTCTAATTAAAATAGGTTTAAATCTTTCATACAACAGCTTATCCATTTTTGCGAACAATGTTTAAGTACCTAGTTTTGCCTCGAAATAATTGGATGAAAATTCCCTAATTAGTACTATATGATTTTTTTGAGCGAAAGTAGATTATTCAGTAATAAGTATATAAGGTCATGATTCATAATTTTAATAACTATTTTATACATTGAACTAGGTATAATTTGATTTTTCACTCAAAAATCGAGGTTGATCAAAATATCCCCAAAATAAGTTTTGTAAGTATTAAAGGTTTGAGTCCGAACCTGCATGTTAATCAGGATGACTGCAGACGTTAATTATACTATTGGGCTAATTTAAAATTCATTTGGTTTGTGATATACCCGCGTTAATTACGCATATGTAGCAGACGTTATTCAAAACAAATGTGAGCAAACTTTTACAACAAATTTAATTATTAAACAAGAATTTTAACCTATATTTCGTATTTAAACTGTTTTTAAAATTTTGATATCTGCATATTTGTTAATTCTATAAAATGCAAATTAATTTATAATTGTCTTATTCAAAATGTCAATTTAAAAAGCGGTACATTATATTAGGCACGAATTAGTAGAAAACAATTATTTCAATGCTTGTGTTTATAAGATACAAAACGCGGAAAAAGATTATTAACAAATATTTTTAAAAACCCATTTAAAAATGCTCACCTGATCATAAGTTCTGATATGATCAACTTTTTTATTAAAATTCGAACAGTCCGTGTTCGTAGAAATTTTCCGTTTAATATTTCAAATGGCATGATGTAATAAAAATACATTTACTTAAGATAAAATTTACTGTAAATTCTTATCTTTGTAATGAATTCATCAATATCACGCTTTTAGGAAGACAAAAAATTTGAATACGTAACTTTAAAGAATAATACGTTGGAATTTTTACAACAGCTTCATTTTAGAAAAACAAAACGAATGAACCGCATGAAAAATGTTTTATGTACGATGTTAAATACAACATTTAATCGAAAATAGATCCTTACAGGTTTGTATTAGTGATGGATTTTTATTAAAATATGTATATACATATTTTTTCAAATTACTATAAATTTTCTATATTTTTGTATTCACTAACAAACCTGCGTTACTTAATGTTCTAATTCCCCGGACACCCAGTATATATTTTTAATTCTGTAATTTATATTTATCTTTAACGTACAATTTATTTATTATTATTAATTTAATTAATTTTTAAACGAGTTGATGGTTTGTTTATGTTTTAAAAATCTTTACCCAAATTTCTTTTAGGATTACAGTAATTTTCGACTATTCGACACTTTGCTTCCATCATTTTTAGTGCGTGCATTTGTATTTAAAAATCATAAAGACATCTAGAGATGTAACAAAAATTAGCAATGACGTGTATTTTGAGTCACTCAGTATATTTCCGCGAGAATCACGTTCTATATCAAATTATCAACTTGAATGTATTATCCTTTCTGAACTTTTCCTATATATTCTAGAATTTATAGTTCACTTAGATAGTCACCGGCGTGTAAGACATTAGGAGATAGATTGTGCTTATAAATAACTGTTAAAATAAATAAATGTATACCTACATGTATAACAGTTTGTTGCGAATTTAGTAAATTAGAAAATTAAAATAAATAATTAAATAACTTGAGAGTTTTGTTACAATTGATGTCAGAGTGGAATTTTAATACTTCGATTGTAAACTCGCAACAAAATAAATAAATAAAATTAAGTTAGTGTTAAATATTTTATGTATGCCAATCACAATAACTACCGATAAAAATATTGAAATGCTCCAGAAAATGCAAAATAAAATGAATTTCAATGAAAACAAATTACAAGAAGCGATTACATCGAATGAAAATAAATTACAAGAAGAAATTAAATTCAGTCAAAATAAATTACAGAAATAAATGAAATCACATCAAAATGAATCACAACAAGAAATTGAGTAAATTCAAAATAAAATTAAACAGGAAATTACGAATGCAATTACTATCACCCAGGAGAAAATGGAGCAGAGATTAAAAAAAACGTCGAAGATATCACCGAAAAATTCTATGAAATGTCAACAAAACATGAAGAAGTAACAAAGAAATATGATGACCTACATCAAAAGTAAATCATCCTAATAACGACAAAGAAGTCAGCGTTTCAGAGTATGAAAAATATTCTCGATTCATTAAGGAAAACAAGAAGAAATGAATACATGACAGTCCACCTGTTTACCTATCATAGAAGACGGCATCTCAAACTTCAGACCGCCTGTAAACGCACTCACATATTAGTAAGCGACTTGGATCAACTGTTGTAAATAGTTTATGACGCCCTCTAAATTTAATAAGTGAACCGCGTTGATAATGGCTTTATGTGAAAACGCTTTTGATATTTCACAAACTGTACCAGACAAATGATGTTAGAAATGTGTTATAAAGGCAAGCAGCAGCAGATTTACTGTGCTCAATTAAGGAATATAAGTCACGTTTGATGGAAACCTTCAGAAATCGAAGCCAAAATTGAGCGATTAGTTAAAAGAGTACAAATAAATCTCCGCCGTTTTACAAAAAAATGAAGCCACCAGTAAGTTATGGTTAAAATTGTCTGATATAAAACATCATATCGTAAGGTTGGACATCTGGCAACAACATAACCTTGAAATATTTATGATTTTGTATCAGCATCATATATTTTTTTTCGTATGAAAACGTCGAGTTTAGAGCCGAATAAGCGTCATTTGCGCGAACTTTTGATTTACTTCTTTAATTTGAAGAAATCGGTAGCTGAGGCGCATCAATTGCTCGTAGAAACATATAGTGAGGCTGCCTTAAGTGAGAGAAGTTGTCGTGAATGTTGTGAGTTTAAGAACAGTGAATTTGACGTCGAAGACAAAGAACGTAGCGGAAGGCCAAAAGTGTACGAAGACGCGGAATTGGAAGCATTATTGGATAAAGATTCGTGCCAAACGCAAAAAGAACTTGCATTTACATTAGGAGTGACTCAACAAACAATTTCACATCGTTTAAAATCATTGGGAATTGTTCAAAAGTAAGGACATTGGGTTCCATATGAACTGAAACCAAGAGACGTTGAACGCCGATTTTTCCCATGTGAATTGCTGCTTGCCAGGCATAAACAAAAGGGTTTTTTGCATCGTATAGTAACTGGTGATGAAAAATGGATCCACTACGATAACCCGAAGAAGAAGAAATCATGGGGACCACCTGGTCATGCTTCAACATCGACAGCCAAGCCGAATATTCATGGAAAAAAATTCATGTTGTGAATTTGGTGGGACCAGCTTGGTGTCGTGTATTATGAGTTGCTCAAACCGGACGAAACTATTACTGGAGTTCTCTACCGAACACAATTGATGAGATTGAGCCGAGCATTCAAGGAAAAATGCGCCCACTACCCCTCCAGACACAACAAAATTATTCTCCTGCATGATAATGCTTGCCCACATGTTGCGGCGCCGGTCAAAACCTACTTGGAAACACTCAATTGGAAAATTTTACCCCACCCGCCGTATTCGCTAGACATTGCTCCTCCTGATTACTATCTGTTTCGATCGATGGCACATGGCCTGTCTGAGCAGCACTTCACACCAAATGAAGATATCAAGAATTGGGCCGCATCGTGGATAGCCTCAATAAATGAAGCGTTCTTCCAACGCGGTATCCGTTTGCTGCCAGAAGGTGGGAAACAGTAGTGGCTAGCGATGGACAATACTGTTCTATCACAATAAATGCCCAATTTTTTATTAAAAACGGCCGAGACTTATTTATAATCCTTTTAGTTAGCTTATCTGACGGCCTCAAAGAGTTTCATCGAGAAAATTGGGATACAAACTTTGTTGAGGCCTTCGAGATTCAGAAATACAGCAGGCCCTAAGATTATGCCGACAGCAGGCTCCTTAGCTCATGCATTAGAATTTGAAGCGGCCAAACAAGCATCTAAGGAATACACACGCGTACGGGCTTTGGAAGAAATTCAGGATGGCGTTGAGTGTCCGTAAGAGACAATTTTATGGATACTTAAAACTCAAGGACTTATTTAACGAAAACTATGACGTTGGAAATGTGAAAAATGGGGCTATGTTCATAGAAATTGCACAGACTCGAGAAGTAGTCCCGTCGATAAAATACACTATTAGGAAAACGGCAGAGGGTCGATATGAAGGGATAACGTCGATCTCTACTAATCATCTGCCGGAATTCTCCATCTAAGTGGCATCAATACGACATAAACCGGATAGTCTATGCATTGATGGAATCATCGCAAGTAAAAGTTGCCAAATTTGCTGGATACTGGAACAACGAAAACAATATTGAATCTAAACGTCGTCAAAGATACAAAACTTTTAGCTTCGCAGCTGCGATTACGAACAGCTACAGGAGTTTACTCAACCGACTATGATGAAATCAGGGTAAAGATTGAAATTGGTTGCAGAAGCTGTATGCACCGAATATTAGTAGTCGATATTGACGAAGATGTAGTTAGTATTAGGCATGGATATAATGTCCGTACTTGAATTCACATTATATTTAAAGAACAACAACCTACGAGTGGAAAATGAAGAAATTCCTATTCAAAAGCGAGACGATCATACAATAAAGTTATCCCTAACGAAAGAAATGGCATTGCAGGGAAGAAGTGGATGGAGAGGCCCAGGCAGGATGCGTAGAAATCCTGGAAGCTAATCATAGGGATATTGGCCGCGGAATTATAACTGGAAGAGTACTGGATGAGACCAAGGAAGTGATTGATAAACGTTAATGATTTACAAATATGATTGAGATTGTGCATGCCATCATCTATGGCACGTTGCATGTAGACCGATGAGAATATTGTGTCTGTCAAACATTTATCTAAACTACGTGTAGTACTCAAGACTTTAGGTGACATTTGTCCCAAGCACAAAAGAAGAAAGCTGGTGAATTAATTGGTAGATATGCTGATATCTTCGCCACTGAGGAGGGAGTGAAGGGAAGAACAAACTTGGTAACGTATAAAATAAATACCAGAGATACCCAGTTGATACGTCAATAATCATGAAAATTACTTTTATTAAAGCGAGAGGAGCCCAGAAGATAATTCAAAACATGGCCAAACAAAGGATTATCGAACAATCTTATTGTGCATGGGTATCATTAGTGGTGCTGGTTAAGAAAAAAGGTGGCAGCATAAGATTCTGTGTAAATTATCGTAACGTAACCAAAAAGGACAGCTACCCGCTACCCAGGATCGATGACACGTTGGATATACTTTCCGGATAGAGATGGTTCTCCACTTTAGATATGAAAAGTCGATAGAGGAAAGTTTGTATGGAGCGTGAACATCACGAAAAAACAGCATTTACTATTGGTTTAGCGCTCTGGTAATTCACTGTAATGCCGTTTGGGCTATTCAATGCTCCTGAGACGTTTCAAAGATTGTTGGAACTGATCCCCTGCTACAAGCTCGATGGCAAATAAATCATACAACAGACTTGATGATTATTCAACGACAGCCGATAAAGCTACAGTGGAGCGAGGTGGTGTTATCAATTTAACAATTAAATTAATCTTAAGCTAGCATAATATCAATTCAAAATATACATTAGCTGACAGATGAATTTCTTAAATTATTTGACAAAATTTGATAAAATGATCCCACTTAGGGAAATTTTGCTTGATAATAAGGAACTTGTTTGTCAAGGACATTAAAATTGAAACATTAGTTGGGGCTCGTAAGCGCTTTGAACGTAAAAATGCAGTAAACATTGATACAATAAAATACAGATAATTAGCAGTTAACTTTTTGTAGGAGACTGACTAAGATAGAATGAGGAAATGCTAACGTAGGTGGCGATAATTGAATTTTCAATTTACTTAAACGGAAAAAAAATATCACTTACAGAAGCTCCGCGCGGTTCGTGCTTTTTGTCAAAATTCAGGTTCATCTAGGTTAAATAAATATTCCAAATACATTGGTTATAATTTCCGAAAGTGAGATGACTATATCTTGTCGACAGGTACAATTATTAATTTGTTAAAAAAAAAGAAACGCTACACCCGAGAAATAAAGAAATAACCCTCATATTCTATTCTTTTAGTACTTTTACCTCTATTTCTAATGGCGTATCGGTCGGCCGGCAGTACATAAAACAACAGGCGAGACCCTCATCTAAAGTGTTGCTGATCTGAAGTTTGATAGTAGGCCTGGAGAAAAGGAGAATGCATGAATGGAATATGTTGAAATTTGGTAGGGTTGTATCAGCCGCAACGATAATGAGATCATCACCCAAACTACAAGGATCTTGGGAAGTCTCGTATAAATTTATAACAAGAATCGGTGATGTAATATACCGCATTAGGAAGCTACTCAAAGGGAAACCTAAAGTGGTACATATGAATCGATTAGCTCCGTGCACTGGTAGGGATGCAAACTACGAACTACCGGACCATAAGACGTACCATGTCGAGGTAGAGTAAAAATTTTTTATTTACAGATTTCATGAGGTTCCCGTAAAGCCATGTTACATTACTAAATCATTTTGATGTATCACAATGATATCCTTTGGCTTATTGTGTTACAAAAGATCTATAAATGTTTTATGGTATTGCTGTTGAATTTAAGGCGCGACACGGCAGTTTGGGACGGAAATTAAGGAGATGTGCGATCTACCACGTCTTCACCGCCAGATCAGATCAGAAGTCACGTTATGAAGACTCGTGGAATAGGTTGTGGACTTAAAGAAGCAACTTTTTGCCAATGTTGACAAAAATAAGCTATACTTAAGATTGGCTCTAGGTTTTATATATTTTATGTAATTATTTTTATACATATACATTTTTCAATCAGTTTTTTCTTATGTTTATTTTATTACAAAGCAGAGATATCTGAATCACTTTTTGCTATTGTTGAATAACTATAATATTTAGGACCTACGAATACCTTGCCGAAACTTCAAAGCTGAGCTACGAAATAAAGGCAAGCTGCTCTAATTGGGCAAGAAAAATAAAGTGTCACAATTGTTTTTTTTTAAATTACACTTATATTGTAAGATTTTGGTGGCGTTCCGCTAATAATGGACAAAATCGTTTTTTCTTAAGTTGTCCCCGTGGATTTGTTTCTTAGAAACGGGGTTGTTGTTGACAAAAACGGAAGATCGAATTTATAGAAAAAGTAAATAAGTTGATTGGGTTTTGGATCGGATAAAAATAACATGAAAGACGCGTTTCCTTCACGTCCGTGTCGATTCAGACTCTAATCGTGCCAGAAGTGTGACAGAGAAACGTAATATCCGAACATCTGATAGGGTTCGGTGACATCTTCAGAAGCGGGTACGCATTTGGCGAGTCGTAAGGGCAGTAAAATCGGTCGTTTGTTGGCTCTGTGTTAAAAGAAAACGTTTGGTGTGTTTAGGGACTCAACATAGTGTCAAATGTTGGAAGGCCCGACCTAAGAGATATAATGGTATATCTCTAGGAATTAGTCAGCACGTTTCACGCCGT
>JAHWXV011233349.1:0-10855 GCA_024586415.1 Phrixothrix hirtus
TCCCAATAGCGGCCACCTCTAAATACCGGCCAATATGTGTGTCTTTTTTGGTGGCCGGTATTAAGAGGTTCCACTGTATATATATATATATATATATATTCGATCTTTATCGGCGTCATTGCAAAACACTTTTTAAGCCTTCCTGGGTGCAAGGCATTGTAAACTTTTATAATGCGTATATTAGAAATTACTTTTTGAATAATAGGTTCAAGATAAATGAAAAAAGTAAAAAGGGGTTACATCCGATTTTTTTAATTAAAGTACTTAAGATTTTCATTTACGATACAGTAGCTATTCTCTTCCAAGAGGTTTAGATGACATTTATTTTTGATTTGCAAGTAAATTTAGCAACCAATCAGATTTTAACTATCTTAATTATCAACTAAAAGTATTTAATTTAATTGGATTTTATGCAATCCGCCTAAGTGATGATATGAAGGCCATAGAAAGTTCACGCCATCTAACGGAAGATACTTCAAGGAATTGGCAAAACAGAATAACAATAATGGTTTAGCCGAGTATTTAGAACTAGCAGATTTACCCAAGGAAGTATCTGGATCAGCAGAAATTCACCAAGCGCAATACTGAAGAAGCAGAGATAAATGGAGATAGTTTCACATCAATATTTGCGCCAACTATGAGGTTACACCAACTGAGATTCGATATAAAACGTCACTAGCTGCGTAGGTTCTTATTTCTACATTACAAAGCTGATGTGATTTTGTCCATATATACTTTTTCCTTGAAACTCAACTAATTTTCTTTTCGGCGTATTTATTTAACTTCCAACCATTGAACCCATTTTACATAACTGGAATGGTAACTGCACATTGAAGAAGCAAAGTCAACAAAAATGGCTGCAACCATTAAACCAAAGACCATCCATCTCTTTCTAGTACATGCGAAACCACTATCTCCTTTAGATTTGAATTATAAAAAGCATATTAAATTTTAATTAATATTTGTTTTCCTCATATAATATGTAATTCAATAATAACACCAGTGTTAAATGCAACATATTTCATACAATTTGGTTTCTAAAAGGCAATTATGTCAATATTGTGCCTTTTTTAGGTTATGATTAAAGAACAAAACATTTTAAAATGCATTATTATACTTCAGCCTACAGCAACACACTCGGTAATTGTTTACAATTTTTTTTTTATTTTTTGATATAATCAATTTTAATTCCAATTAAAGTTAACAACTGACAATGATAGAAAGCCTTTACCAGTGCGTTTCCTAAGCGCAATTAGTACCTAGGTATTAAAGAGGCCATTCCAGGTATTACTGGAGTTAGATGCTTGAAACACACCATCAAAGAACAGGAAACCTACAATTAAGAAAAACCATGGTGACATTCATGAATCTATGGAGATGCATATTTATTTATTTTCCCATCTTCTAAAATTCTTTATCTGTATAATTTCTCACAGCACACTTCTTATGTGAAACGAACTCTACTGTAGAACTGTTTCCAAAAAGAAAATGTCAGCGGAAGAAATCAGAAAATATATCTACCATTTTGGCTATTGAAATTTGTAAAATACGAATCGAACATTTGGGAAAATCAGAATATGAAATCTTTTTATTACTTTGTTCTGAAAAAATTCTTTTTATAATTTTAATGGTTATTACATTCATCCAAAAAGAAATTATTGTTGGTCAACAGCGGAGGATTACAGAGCACCAATCTATCCAGAAATTAGTTTGATAGGTTCAAAAATATTAAATACACTTTCATTTAGCTGACAATACAGAGCTAAAGTAGTGCAATTATAAGATGTGCTAAAGAATCAGTTATAACAACTTTCTGTTTTTCGTAAAAATTTGAGCATTTATGAGATAAGTTTATAAAAAAAAAACTCATGCGTTTTAGTTATAAATATGGATCTTTTACTTTACACATGAAAATCTATTTGATTACAATAAAGAGCCCTGAGTCATTAAAACTATGTTATCACGTATTTAAGAACCTTTATAAGACAATATTTTTGATAACTTCTTTTTGAGTTACTTGCTTTTCCAAAATCTCAATAATATATGGCACTATCTGCAATAACAGTATAAATATGTACCTCTTAAGGACCTTAAATTAGCTGCCAACCAAAGCAGAGAGTCATGATTATAGATTTGATGGAGATGTATGTATCAAATGGAATAAGTACTTATGATGCTATGACAAGAACTTACTATATCATCTGTGTGCTAGCTAATGGGCCCAGACTGAGATGTATAAAATGTGGGGCGTTTTTTTTTATTCCCTAAATATAGCTGTGATAAAGGCATTCCGATTCCACAAGTACATTAATTTAAATTCATCCATTTGATTTCGATATATTTAATAGCTAGGCAACCTAAAGGGTCAGAGGTGCCTGAAAATGGAGGGAATGATGACAACCAGGATGCTCCAGCTCCACCTCAAGTGTTTTGGCCAAGAGACATCCAAGAAGTTTCAGTAATCCAATCTACATCTTCTAGAACTGTGACCTTATTCTTGTTAACTGGAAGTCCCCATAAGACATTTCTAATAGCCTCTTTGAAAAAGGAACAAATTGCTAAAGAGTGTCAAGAAACAATCCCAAACAAATGCCAAGAAATGTCTTATTACTGAAGGTAAACGTGAGCTAGGAACATTATCGACAAAACCTGCCAAACAGAAAACAAAGAAGTATGACTCAGTTCAAGCGAACTGAGGATAAAACAAGTTCTATTGGCATCCACCGACGACAATGATAGTTCAAATGATGAACATGCGTCTTGTTATATTTGTGGACAGTGTTTAAGTAAAGTGTTCAAAATATTTCAAATGGCATTATCAGAGGTGTTCGTCTTCAACAAAAGTTAAAAACTTTGTGTGCGACTTTTATCTGGATAGGTAAATAGATATAACTTATGTATATGTTATCTCAATAAATTTATTCTAAGAGATCTTAATACTGTGTTAATCAAATTTCCCATAAAGATAAGTGAGTAGATAATAACTGGAAAGGGGGAACAAAATTAGAACATCTTTTTTGGAAAATCAAAATTTGTGTTTTTTAATTTCTTTTATTTTTGGTTCTGAAAGATTTATTTACTAGAATCACACAGCAGCACTATTAGATATGGGGTTCAGTTGCTTAAATCAGATTTTTAATTATTTCTAACTGTAAACAAATTTTCAGAATTTAAAATTATGGTTAAGGGGATGGTATTTGGGCACATTACTGTATACCTAATTACTACTTACAAAGTAAAATATTAATTATAGTATGCTCTGTTTATAACAGGTATAAACCATTACTTAAATTACTTCATATTTAAATTTAAATATATAAACCATATCAAACAAAGTAATTAAGAAGAAAATAATTACTAACTCAGATAATCAATATCTAACAACATTTATATTGTTTCAGTTTGCGAAAACTTTTATAAATTATTTCTTATACTTGTGACTTAAAGTAATCATAATTATTCTAACATTAATATTCTGGAGCAGCGACAATGAATTGTAGACATTTTTTTCAAATAAAATATACCAATTTCATATTACTTATGTTCAAATTGTTTATTTGAAAAGATTGTATTTTTAAAAAATTTGTTCACAATTTATTGAAAATGTAATTTTAAGAAATTGTTTGCAATCAATATCATAATTATTACATCTTCAAATTAACAACTAAAAGTACTACTACGCAACTTGCGATAAATGAATTAAAAATGCAGATGTAAATGTTTTTGGTAGGTAATATGTAAATTATTTCAAAAATTGTATTAAATTTAAAACAAATTAAATAAACAGAAAGTTTAAATAATCAAAAAGACCTTGAAATTTTAATTTATAACAGATATGTTTGGTTGGTTGCCTGTGCAATAGGGGACTAATTATAAGGATTATTCTTGTTGCCAAATAAATTATAATTAAAACGGAGTGCTTAAATTGAAGAAACACATTAATAAGTCATCTTAAAGAAAAATTTCATATGGTTTTTACTTATTCAATTTTCTTTAAAATATTTAATTAAAAGTTATAGTGAAATTGCCTTGTTGTGAAAATAAACATATATTACAATGTTGTTTATACAGGTTTTTTAATTAAAGTAAACAGTAAAATTATATAAAAGTAGTTCATAATAATTTAGACTTTTACTTGAGGAAATATGTATAAAGTAATTAATACAATAAACCCAACGGTGTTAAAGTAACATTGGACATATACAACTGCAATACTTGTGTGGCAATTCTACTCAAAATATGCAACCTAACATTACAACTGTTTACTAATACAATATAAAAATTCTGTTGTAAGACAAAACACAACTTTCCCTTAGCTTTTTTAAATTGAATTGTAAATTACTGATATTAGCTGAAAATCTAATTTCTAGCATTTAAAATAAAATTTTATAAATTAAATTAAATTTTAAGTTAATTTAAGAGCATAGATTTAAATAAAAAGGGGGCAAGAAAACGTGTATTTCCACTCAAAACTGGAGATCAAAAAGTTTGGTTGATAACAATACATTATATTATTATATTAGATGGAAACTTTAATTAATTGTCTAGACTAGACTCTCAATTTAATTACCTACTTGAAGATAATTTTTAAAAGAACGTCTTTTTAGAATTATTTTTTCTAAAGTAATTAATGTGAATTATTTAAAATTTCCATCTAATATGACGCAAGTAAATACTACCTTTTAAAAATTGTATTTGAAGCTCCCAACAACCAAGCATGTTTAACAATTGTATGTTGGGTCGCATATTGTGGGATAGAAACGCATTTCAAATAGTAATTGTGGTGCTATGGTTAGAGCATTGAACCGAGTTATAACATTTATAGGTCATATGGGAAGAGGTTCTATTAAAAGTTTTTGAAATGTCATTTATTTGAAATTAAAAATAAAACTTGAAAGAAATAAGAAATTTAGATAATACGTTAGTAAACAATAAGAAGAAAAATGTTCAAAATAAGTAGATGAGACACCTGGCGAATATCTGATTATATGACACATAACTATGGTAAAAAGTAATAAAAGTAGTAATACTGCATCTTGAACATATTCAAAGATAAATAAAAAACAAGTTATAGATTATATTGCTTGAAAAACATTAAAATATGCTAAAACCGATTGTAAAGTTCGTTATCATAAATTATTCCAGTAACCCAACTTTGGTGGACTTTGACCTGATGAAATCGATATCGCGTGGATGTTAAATACGTGTTTTAGAAATGCGCGGAATCAATAACATAGACTTGATCTGCACAGTTTTTTATTGCAGAAGAGAAGTACTTATTCGTAATTTTCCAAAATGTTATAAATTAATAAGGTATACCGCTAATAAATTCGGTATCTTCGTAAATCAAACGTCAGTCATAGAGGGCAAAATTAAGCAGTTAAATCTTCACAGGTTTGGGGAGCAGTACTGGTTAGTCTTTGCCTTGTCGTTGCTTCGATTATATATTGACGTAATCACATGTGTGATCTATTATTTGAAATTTGAATTGTAAAATATAAGATAGTCAGAAAATAGTTACTAAATGGTGAAATTATCATTGAATATTCGAATCTGAAAATATTAAAAGGTATTGATCACCGTTTAATTAAATTTATTTAGATTAATTTACCATTAAAAGAATTTGTTATGCCGTCATATTTAAATTGCGCCTTTCTTCATTTTAAAATGTATATCAATTAAGAAATACGAGCATTGAAAATTTATACACAAAACACTGTGCTTTAAGATAATAAAAGTACGTTTTATAATTGAATAAAATAAAAGTTGCTTAAATTATAATGCATCGTTTATAACGATCAGGACAACAGAAAAGTATTGGTCAATTAACATAAAGCCGCAATGGAGAAATCAAGGCTAAAGGAAGATGTATCTATATACCGAATTGATCAAAGTTAAATTAAAGTCTTGTAACAGATTATTTTATAAGTGACTGCATTTTTTTACTATGCAACATGTTAAGATTACACATTAAGGGGATCCTTAGAGATAACTTCGCCCATAGGGACTCAATTTATATTAACCTAATTTATAATTAAAAGGTCGACGCAACTTACAAAGCTTGCGACATAATGAACAGACTGTGGCTAATGCAAGAAATCATAAAAGGACAAACATATATTGTAAATGCAAAGTCACGTATTTCACAGTTTGAAATTCCAGCCAAATTAAGCAAACTAAAACACGCGTAATTTAGGCAATTAGAATAAGATAACATTTCAAAAGTAAGAACTAACATAAGATAAATATAAAAACTTCAGTATGTACATCTGTAGCTAAAGATAAGACATCTAAATTTATAACCAACGGTAAATAGGAAAGTAAAGTCAGGTCAATAACATAAAGCGTGAAAAACACGCAAGAATACAACTCAGACATTCTAGAAAGTTTAAAGAGCGTATAAAACGTCATGATACGTCACAATCAATACGTGTATACATATATTCTGTAGATTTAGAATTAAATAAAGATTCTCGAATGCGTAGCGTAGTGTTTCTGTTCGGAAGTCCACGAGTGTAGCAGCTACGGTCCTGCCAGGTCGCAGAGTTCCCAAGTCTAACATCTACAGACGCTTGAGACTGAGCGTCGACTTTGTAATCTGACTTCGTCGTAATGAGATACATCAACAACCAGAATTAAATAATTTTAATCGTATCAAGTGTAGAGCATAATTAAATACTGGATGGAAAAAATCTCGAGATCACAGATTTTAAAATTAAAATAAAGTTATAATCGATTATTGGGAACTTCAGCATTCAAAGTCTCGTGTTATTTTACTTGTAAAATAATTGTGTATTAGATCACATTTTATTTAGCTTTAAATGACAAAGTTCACTTCAAAGATATACCATAAAATTTAATTTTGAATTTTAAAGGTCATTTCGCGAAACAATATAGTTATATCATGAATAACCCAAAAGTCACATCACGGTAATAGATTGAAATTAAACTATAACAATTCAGAATAGGCGGGTAGGAGGAAAAGTTTCAGCAGCATGGTGCAATATTGTCAGATACAACATTTTTACCAGTTTGGAATGGTTTAATTATGGAGAATACCTATATACTGAATACATGACGAAAATAACTGCCAAAAATACAACGAAATCAAATTTGGCAGCGCTGCTAACAAAACACTGATTTTCCCTCAAACGTTTATTTCGAATTGCTATAGTTCAATTTAAATCTATTGGTCTGGAATGGCTTTACATCATTGATGATATCACTCATTTTTTGAAATGACATTTATCAATATTTTTCTACTGTTTACAAAGGATGTATGAAATTATATTTTGATCTGTTGTGCCAAATTGCAATTGCGATTTGCGATATCAAGTTAAAACAAATTATAAGATATAGACTTTATATTTTAATGGTCATATGACGTCATAAGTATTATATAGTAACATCAGGCAACGTCGCTATATCCTTAATTGCATAACATCTAATTGAAGAAGGTTATTTTTGATATTATTTCAAATCAGTAATAAATCACATTTTTAACTTTATGCATTAAATATAATAAATAACTTTCATTACAATAACTCCAAACTCGTAAGCAAATTTCTAGAAACTATGCAAAACATCGCCAATGTTACACGAAAATATAGCCAGAACTTTTGTAACAAAACTATTTTAAACCTTTACAAAGTATGTCTTGGATCTATTAGCATTTTTCGACAGATAAGTATTCAAAATTTAAATTTTGAAACTGTTCCACCTAAGTTATTTAGCAGCAAACGGGAAACATTTGAATTTAATGAATATAATGATAGTGATATCAACAAGTCTTTACAAAGCGCCATCAAGCGGTAAAAATCCAAAGTTGTTTAAGTGTGAATTTACACGAAAAATAATTTTAATTTAAATATTAGAAATGTGCCAAACGAATTAAATTTTATTGAAGTATAGATAACGGGGAAAATGACGAAATATAAAAGTGTTCAGCGTACACGCATGCGTTCACGTAAACACACACAAGAGCGCGCGCGCGCAAATTTTCAAAGACATGATTTTCGAACGTGGAGACCCGAAACGAAAACGTGTTTCCACTAAAATTTCGACATCGAAAATTTTGGTCGAAAACAATACTTTCTTTTTTACCTATACTTCATATAGGCTAAGAGAAAGTAAAAAGTGCAACCAATTATTTTAAAATAGGCATGTTTTTCTAGAAACCGCTATGGGTCTGACTGTCGAAGCGCAAACACGACCTTCGACTTTTTTACTTGCAACTAGACGGTAACTATGTAAATCATTATCCTATACGAGTAAATATAATCAATCAACTTAATTTAGGGCAGCACAACTTATTGTTGAACGAAGTACTCGATTATGGCTACATCCGGATATTATATTTAAATACAGCGCAAGAGGATGCGAGTTTAATAAAATTTTAGATTTCGCTCATAACTATACTGGTAATGTAAGTTGCATAAAGTAATGCAAAAAACTTGTTTTAATAAGTATTGCTTTACCTTAGCTTGTGATGAAACGTTACCAAGAATTTCATGCTAAAAAACAGTTACCTACCTTTGAAGGTAAGAAGTAATTTGCACTAATTCTATTTTAGCATTTTTAAAACTAGCAGTGATGAATTGTTACAAAATAATTGCGACCGGTCTCTTTTCCTGAAGGCGCTGGG
The DNA here is from genome assembly GCA_024586415.1 of Phrixothrix hirtus. Classification (NCBI taxonomy): domain Eukaryota; kingdom Metazoa; phylum Arthropoda; class Insecta; order Coleoptera; family Phengodidae; genus Phrixothrix; species Phrixothrix hirtus. The sequence continues at coordinate 8,645 of JAHWXV011233349.1, forward strand.
GGCTATACAATTTTCTGGAAACGTGTCAATGTGGCACAGTGAAACGTTTCCCGGTTCACTATTCTTTGGGTTCAGCTAAATTCTAATAGGCATAGCGAAATGATCGTAATAGTTGCAGCTGTGAGGGAAAAACCAATTCCCGCAGCTCACAGGCACACACTAAAAATATATTATAAACGTAATACTGGTGGTGTAAATGTTCCTAAATGCTTTTGTTTCAGAAAATGCAAAGAAACCCTTTTTGGAACACCTGTTAACCTTGGGAGGTAAAATGACATTTTTAGAGTTGCGAAATGAAGTGGATCTTTTTATTACTGCTGTAATATAAATTATAACCCTAAAGTTATGATCTAATCTAAAATATTTTTAGGGCTCGGATACGATAACTACAACAATCGGATATGCATTAGTGTGCATGGGAATGTATCAGGATATTCAGGTATGTAATGAGTATCTGTTACATTCACAAATCAAAAATAAAACTACAGGAAAAAATAATTGACGAATTAAACGAAATATTTGGAAAAACAAATAGAAGCATAACAGTTGAAGATTTACCAAAGTTAGTTTACATGGAACGGGTTTTGAAGGAAACAATGAGAATATATCCTCCAGTTCCTTTTATTGCTAGAGATGTGTCCGAAGATATTGACTTAGGTATTTGCATACATCACTCTAAATATTTGGCAACGATTGAATTTTGCAGGAGATTTTATTTTACCAGCGAACAGTTCGGCTCTTGTAGCTATAATTGGGATTCATAGAGATCCCAATATTTGGCCAGACCCCTTAAAGTTTGATCCCGATCGATTTTTACCCGAAGAAGTTTCTAAAAGGCATCCTTACAGTTACATTCCTTTCAGTGGTGGACCTAGAAACTGTATCGGTATGTATACATAAATTGAAAGTTGTAGAAATTAATTACATAAATTTATTGTAGGTCTTAAATTTGCCATGATATCTATGAAAGTTATCTTTGCGACCATCTTAAGGTCTTATAAAATATATACAAACATCAAACCAGAAAATATAAAACTAAGCGTGGAAATAGTTTCAAAGATGATTGGTGGTTCTAATATTTACATAATGAAACGGCACTAATATTGTAAAGAAATATATCAATAGTTTCATAAAAACTTCTATATCTTAAATATAAAATAAACAGAACTATTTTTTGCTGCGTGACATTTGCATTTGAGGCCATTCCATTCATAGAAGTTAGCGCCATTAATGTGGGCCGTTGATTTAGTTAACAATGCAATTTGTCATTGTTCCATAGATGAAATTATTGGCAACGCCGCTTTCGTTTCTTGAAAGCAAGATATTATCGTCTTATAAATGACAGTAATTCGCACTAAGCGGTGCATATTGTTGGAAAATTATTTATAAACTCTGTTGAATGAATTATAGCAGTGCTTACGATGAATAATGATTTATACTAAAGTTTGATACAACCATACTTTATCTAAAATATTACACAAACCGCATCATATTTTTTAGCTTTATTATACTCGGTGAACACTTAGACATTGTGTTTTAATTTACTTCGTTCTAAATAAGAATATAACGATGGGAACATAGCAATCAGTTAACCTTGACCTTGAATAGCTAAACACGATCCGTTTTTACATACCAATAGAACCATATCTTTAATATAAAGCCATGTTTTGGATCTAAATTATATTATTATCGACAGTTGTTAGTGTAACCACCAGACCATTGTTTCCATTGAAATGTCTCAGTATTTTGCTAACTAAAGTTTAAACCAATATTGTACAACCCGTTCTTAAAATACTAAAAATATGAAATACGATCTATAATCGTTACTCCAAAAATCAATTAAACAAATTTTATTTTATGGCAGTAATGGCCGTCAATAAAATTAACCACTTTTTTCAAATAGTGAACGTAAGTTATATATGTACATATTGATGTGTTTTTTTAGAGATTTGATTATTTATTTAATAAAATTGTATTTATTATTAAATCTTAATACCTAAATTTTTAATTTAATGACCCACGTTTGGGCGTCGTATAAATGTTGTGTTTATTTTGAAATTAAATAATTAAATCTATAATTTATTTATTATTAATGCTTTGAATGCCCGCGCTTGTTGTTCCTTTAAATACGTTATATCAATTGCTATGACCTTGGCGAAAATTTAAATTGAAGTTTAAATATTTATTCTTAATCCGAAAAGTTTTAATTTT
>JAHWXV011235692.1:0-19879 GCA_024586415.1 Phrixothrix hirtus
ATATATATATATATATATATATATATATATATATATATATATATAAAACTCTTTTCCTTTTATCTTCCATTTGACAGCTTAAGTATATAGAGCATCTCCCTTTCAAATACAGGGTTGCCATTTAAATAAATCATCGATAACGTCACAAGGTACGCTGATGACATAAAAATTTGACTTGTAAGACCAATACTTTTTGTATAGTAAGTTAACTTATTCCACGAATATGTCATGTCCTGAACACACATTTTGTACAAACTAGTTGTACAAAACACAATAAATCTAAAATGGTAATATCAAATGAAGAAAATGATAGAAAAGTTGTTCGAAAAGTTTAATTTGTTTGATATTTATTGAAATCAATTAATTTTTGAAATAATATCTATATTTTATTTACATATTCCACTATAATTCTGTTTTATAGTTAGTTACATTAATCATAGAGTTAGTGTGTTCCCAGATTGACTTCACTACAGGTGTAAATGATCAAAAATTGTTGAATCTTGCTTTGATGTTTTGGGATACCGCCCTAATTTGGTCTGATAAGAATCTTAAGCACATCTTTAGTTTTTAAAATTCGAGATGGTCTTGACAATTGAGAAAAAACCATTTTATGTTAAAGCAAAGTGCCATTTCGGTCAATATTACGACAAAATGTTATTAAGAAAAGTTATTCCAAATATGAAATTATAACTTAATGCAAAATTTCACAAAATATCGGATCGCTCTAAATCATTATTTGCATTGTAAATACAATAAACAATAAAAAAATTGAATTTATCTTTTATTTTAGGACCAATAATTCAACTGTTTAAGTACTATGAGATTTTTCGTTAATTAATTTGAAAATTCAATTATTTTATTGTTTAGTTACAATGTAAAAATACAAATCAAATAATGATTTAGTCAAAGTCATCGAATATTTGTGAAATTTTGCATATAGTCATAATTTCATATTCTGAACAACTTTTCTCAATAACATTTTACCATATTATGGTCCGAAATGGTATTTTGTTTCAACATAAAATGTTTTTTTCTCAATTGTTAAGACCGTATTGAATTTTAGAAACTAAAAATGTGCTTGAGAGTCTTTTCAAACCAAGCAAAGTGGTATCCTAAAACATCAAAACGAGATTCAAAAATTTTTGATCAACTACATCTATAGTGAAATCAATCCGAGGACATACCTAAATGCGCTTTATGTTCTGTTTCTATTCCATTACATGACCCAACATCTCTTGTTCATGTGGACACCGACACGTAGCTCTGTTTCAAGTAATTTGAATTTGATTTTAATTTTTGAAACTGTTTAAAATCCAGTATCATTCGATGATTAAAATATTGGGCAAAGATCTTACACCGGCAGAAATATAAATCGTAGGGACTCTCATTATAATAATGTACTAACATGATCCACGTTTCAATCGACCTGCAGTAGCTGTCACTCTACATATCGTTGATCTTGTGGATAATGAGGTACCTGACTGGCATTTGAAGACCAAATAAATTGATTAACAGGGTTACTTACAAAAAGGTCGAAGACAGTTTGATTTGTCGCCGAAATAAAATATTTTAAGAGTTGGTAACCCTGTCTTCTTAACTGAAACTTGTTTGTTTAATACCAGTGGCATATCTTGTGGGAAAATAACAGATACAAATTATTTAAAAAATTATTGTCGTCACAACAATACTAAGGCGCTCTATTCAAGTCTTCAACCCTTTTGGATCACTTGGTGCATTTACCCATGAACAAGGTTAATGGAAAACGAATTCTGCAACATCCTTTTATAGTACAAAGATGCAAGCCCGAGAGTTATCAGATGAATGCAACAACCACCCAGTTACTAGTAGATTAGAAAGTTAAAATCTGAGTTGTAGACGCAGAGATCTGAAATTGATATAGAAGTCCAATCAGTTGTTGATGACAGAAAATCATTTTTTACAGGTACGTAGATGTTGTCAAAGAGATGCAATAAATGTATTGAACATAAATGGGATTATATTGAAAAACAGCAAATAGTGTTGTACCTTTTACATTATTTTAATTCCTAGCTGGAAACTTATGCATCCTATCACGTATTTACTAAAATTTATCGTGGTAGGAGTTGCACGTGAACTGCATAAGAAATGGTATACGAAATTAAATTATAAAACAACTATCGATATTGCTATATGTAATGTTTTAACTTTATAGAAAGAAATTTGTATGTACAAGGGCATCGTATTAAGCGCCTGGAAAACCACATATAGCTTACGACTCATAATTTGTCCAGCCTTTGCATAGTATCAGTCGTAGTTAGATATAATTTACAAGCATACTTTTAATGTCATTACTTGAATAAATTATGTGTTACAAAGTGTTATATAGATTTCAAGTTAGGAAATCTTTACAACACCTTCTAATACATGCACTATATAAATAGATAGCATTAAAGGATTTTTTTAATAGAGTTAGCATGACAACTGCTATAAATCTGACGGGATCTGTGGTTAGAATGTAGCATGGGGCTAGTCCTCTGAAAAGCCTCAATTAAATCGAAGCATACCAGAGATGCTCTAAACACAGCCGTATATACATATATACGAGGGATGTTCAAAAAATAATTAATCTAAGGTCGTAAAACTTTTATTGCAAGCAACTAAAGAATGCTGCTTGCAGCCTCTTCTGTGTACTCCCCATTCCATGCAATGCACTTATCTCAACTTCTCTATCACCCTTAAAATACGTTATAGAAGCTATTCTTTGCCGTACGCTTCAAAATTACCTCCAGAGCTTTAACTTCGGAAAATTTCACTGTTAAAACGGCATCCTTTACGATGCTATTTTCCAATAGAGTACGAAATGAAACACGATAGATCAAATCGAGACTACAAGGAGGGTCAATTAAAGTTGGGACCAAGTGAATGTACATTATCCTCTACAATCAAAGACGGCAATGACCATAGCCTTATTTGATGATTTTATATCGGTGCCTGTTTTGGGGAAGGTTGGTCCTTTTCCACCCACTGCATGCTTTGATGTTCCATTTCTGGGTTATAACAGTACACCCAGATCTCATCGGCAGTGATCATAATTTACCACCATTCATTATTTTCCTTTTTATAACAATGTTTCTATTGCAAGAGGACATCAACACAATTTTGACTTTAGATAGGCGTCAACAGTCGAGAGATCTACCGAGCGCATACTTTTGACATGTTTAGATGATTTCTCAAAGCTGTATGAGCACTTTCAACCAATATGTAAAGCATATGATCTCAACCATCTTTACAGTTTTCTCTGTTACAGGGGTAACAATTTACAGTCTCTCGGCTATCTTCGAGAGATTTAAGCCCACGAAAATAGGTTGCACGTAAACATAAGCACTTCATGCACCTATGTGAGTTTGGACTGCTGTTTTGTTAAATAAAATACAAAACTAAACGGTAACACGACCATTACGATTATTGTAGGTGGCAACACCGTTTGAACGTCAGTAACATCCTCATTTTTCTAAAATAGAACTGAAGGTTGTCGTACGTGCTGTTAATTATGGGAAATTGAACACAAAAAAATCTCCTTGTCATGGCACAGAGTACCCTAGTCTCAGTCTCAGTCTTTACTGAACATCTCTTGTATATATGTATTTCATATAAACTTGTCCACTCGATCATCGTCAGGATGCGAATCGCAGCATTTTTCGTCAGGTGCTCCTCTAATTGAAAGAGGGATGCAGAATGCGTAGCAGTCTTAAAACAATAAATGTAACTGTCTTTCAAATCACATCGTAGTACTCGAGAATTAGCGATTATACATGTAATATTTTAGAACGAATAAATTTAAATTACCTACCTAATTTTGTTATTAATTCATAAAAAGTCAAATTTATTATTTCTTTTACGAAAATTGCCTTTGGTATAGAGATAGTGATATTCAGGAGATCTCACGAATGATAAATTGTACTATGGCACATATAACTTAAAAATTTTAGGAAATAAAATTATTTGAATAAAAAAGATTCCTTATTCACGGAATGTTTTACAATTGGGATTAAGAAAAATAAGATTTAAGGGTTGATATCAATATATGTCTGTGTCAACAAGCGCATTAATGCTTTTGAATAAATAAAAGGAAGAATATTTGAGATAAGTACTACGTAGGTATCTTGTTTAGTTGTTAGAATATTTATTTGATTTTAATTCCGACACAAAAGGTGATTTTTTAAAATTTATTTTCTGTAATTCGGGAAGAAAGTGTATTACCAATATTGGATTTCTATTTTCCATTGTATATTCAGTTATTATTTGCTGAATAATGAAAAGACGATTAAACGGTTAAAAGTACAAAATAAATTATACATTATAAATTCTAAATAACTATTTTAAGGCGATGAAAGGAACGTACGAATCTTAGTTTCAAACAAGGATAAAGCTAAAAATTAGATAAAAAGTATTAAACAAACAATAAACTCCTTTACAGTATTTTATTGCAATAAAAAATAGAGGATAGAAGAATAAAATAGATAATATACCTTCCATCTCTACATTATCGCCAGGCTCGATATTAACCGTAATGAAGACAATACCAATACCGCAACAATCTATAATATTGTAACAAAATTAGCAATGACATTTGTTATGAGATGCCCAGTGGAAATTCCCATGATGAGTAATTCCGCTAGATCAAATTACCGAGCTTAAATGAATCATAGTCCAAACTTTTACGAAACAAGCTTACTGTAGAGTGAAACTATTGGGAAACATGTTTCAAGATCTACATGCCATAGGAAAGCTAGAAAGTTGGGATTTGGAACATATAAGGTATCCTTTTTGAGTTCTTGTTTGAGGACAACTTTTCGAAAATCAACATAATTTTTTAGGCTAAGGAAAAACTATTGTTGACAACAGAACAGAAGAAAAACTGACTTAAATGGGCCAAAGAACATAAAAACTGGACTTCTGAACAGTGGAACTGTATACATTGGCGTGATAAGTCTTGGTTTGAAGATTCTGTGGGTGATAGTCGTAGCAGAGTAATTCGGCAGATAAACGAAGAATATCATTCAGATTGTTTAAAAAGAAAAGTTAAATTTCCTGCTTCTGTTATGGTGTGGGGTTCAATGTCCGCAAGAGGTACAGGAAAACTACACTTTATTGATGGAATTGTCAATACAGACAAATATTTGAATATTTTAGAGGAGTTTTTGTTACCAACAATGCAAGACGCTTTGGAATCGAATGCAGATTTCATTTTCCAACAAGACGGTGCGGCATGTCATACGTCTAAAAAATCTTTGAAATAGTTCTCCACAAATAATATTCCACTCTTAGAATGGATGTCTAATAGCCTCGACTTGTCACCTATTTAGACATTGTGGAATGAAATGAAGAAACGGTTGCATGCAAGTCCTGCTAGATCTGTACCACAACTAAAGCGAAAACTTCAAGAAATTTGGAATGAATTTACTGCACAAGATTGCCAGAATTTAATAAATACAATGCTTCAAAGAATTACGGAGGTTATTAAAAATAAAGAAGATGTTAACCAATTGTAAAATTATGCAATTAGATTAACATAAAATTCTATTTCTTGTTCTTTTGTTAAATTCTTAACCTTTGAAAATATTATTAATTCTTAAGTTTTGAATTAGAAACCTGAAGCATCTTTACTTGAAATAAAAAATATAGATTTTTGAATCATCGTTTGCGTTTTTATTGTCAAAGTCTCAATAAACAAAATTTGTAACGAGTGGGCCAATTGATATAGGATGGGGCTCGTATGTAAATCTGTAGTGTGCTTTTTAGAGCGATACGTAAAAGCTTTCTTGGCGGGGGGGGGGTCGCATTTTTAAAATGTGGACCTTTTTACTTTGTGCCGTCCAAGCTCGTGATGTTACTTTATGACGTTCTTAATAGGTTTTGGGTAGCATAGATAAGTCGAAGATGGACAGTTCGATGTGTTGTTTCGTACAATGCTGTTTTAAGCACTACTTGTGTCCTCATTGATGGTTTAATCTGCGGATAGAATTACCTAAAGCAGGTGAGTGTTTAGTAGCGTTTGAATAATTTATGCTCTTTAAAATTACCGCATGCGCTTCAATAGATCTTTATTTTATATTTTAACTAATTAAACATTTTTATTTGGTACACAATAGGTGCTAGCTAGTCGTATTTTTACGCACGCAAATGTTAATTTACCTTGTGCAAGGAGTTTTCCTATAAGTGTTTATATTTGTCGTTAATTTGCTTTCAATTGTTTATTTGAATTAGTTTTTAAGTTTTAGATACATTTATGCTTAGCACAGGATTTTTAACTTCGTTTTTACTATTTAAGCTTAATTCGTTTATTTGATACTTAACGGAAAAAGAATTTTTATTGGTTTGGTTCGTTTAAGCAACTGTGATTTGTTATGTACTTTTATTAATTAATAAAACTAGATGGAAAATATAGTTGCGGTAAATTTTCGACGCAATTAAAGCTACAATAATTTATTTTCAAAAAGTTCAAGATAGCACGAAAATGAAAAATCTAAAATGTAATTGAAGAGCGCACACGCACCACATATTAAATTTCAATCCAAAATTAAGAGGGGAAAAGAATCATTAAGTCTGGCAAAGCTATCAAGAACGGTGAGGTAGTAATGAGGAGACGGGGTGAGAAGAATATGAATAAAATAAATCCAAGTTGTAATAACATAATGATAACCAATTTTGTAAAGGTATGTATCCTAGTTTTAAGAATAAATAAATTAAGTACGAAATCCGGGAAAATCAATCGGAAAGTGCGATTTTTTTAAATAAAAATAATGATGTCGCCGGGAAAAAACGTTAGAAACGCATATAAATAATTAATTTGAATTTTGTATAAAATCAGATTTAAAATATTAAAAAACAGTCAAGAAAACAAGTCAAATTATTGAAGAATTTAATTAAACCTAGTTTGTTGCAAGAATGAGGTGTAAAACACAGATAAATAAATAATCCGTATTTTGAATAAAATCAGATTAAAAATAGTAAAAGTTTGTTAAGAAAACAAATCGAAGTATTGGAGAATTCAATTAACCTTAGGTTGTTGAAACAATGAGGTGTAAAACGCAGATAAATAAATGATTCGAATTTTGAATAAAATCAGATGAAAAATAGTAAAAGTCTGGCATGAAAATAAATCTAATTATTGGAGAATATAATTAAAGCTTGGGTTGTCGAAACAAGGACGAATAAAGTGGTACATTTGGATATTAGTTAAAATGATAAGAAAGTAGAACCAATATGGAGGTATTTTATGGTAGATGCAAGTATTAGAAAGACATTGGAGGAATTAGAAACAGATTGATCTGTACCAACGCGCACAGTGGATACTCGCTACGGACTCATCAGTACAAGCAATAAGGGCAACTTCACAGGTCCCAACCTGCTTCCCAAGGGTAAGAATCAATGGTCAAAGTGAGTTTATTTTTTTGTTTTGAATACTAGTTAATGAACTACATTTTATTAAATTAACATTATAAGTAATTATTATGGACAATTTTTCTATTTAGTAAGCACCGACATAATAACAACTTGATTATTAATAGGTTAATTTGTTTATTTTTGTTGTGAATTGTTTTTACTGGGCAGATATAGTTTTATCTGTGATAAAGAGCGACCTCTCTTTTGTTTTAATTATTAATGGTAAACCAATGAAAACAGATTTGGATGTTCGTACCTGATTGATGTACAACATATAAAAAAGAGATTTATTCCTAATAAAAATACAGCTGGGTTTGTAATTCACCGAAGAATAATCAAGTATAATAGCACTTATGCATGCTAAATAAGTTCACAGGTAGATTACAAATCCTAAACTTGGAAACTGAATTTACCAAATTAAATGGATTTTTGTTGGCTAAATATAATGAATTATAAAGTGATACTTCGGTTTACATATTGTCAAAGGTGAAGATTGTTAAAGTTTATTTGTTCTTAAATATTTATTTGATTCTGAATAAACATAAGTATAACCGCCCTTGATAGTTTTTGTCGGAGTTATAAGTACCAATAGTTGAAATAATTCTTGTATAGTGTGTTAAAACAAAATTAGAAAAAGCAAATTTGAGAGATATTACGCCTTAATAACAAATTAAAGAGGTAGTAAAGATAAAGTATTTCTTTATTTCTGCGGAAAGTCTCAAACTGGAGACAATTTTAGTTGTTGTTCTGCTAAGTATATATGTGTGGGTTACAAAGCTATTTTACATCATTTCTAAGCTAGATAGGTGTTGTACTAAAGTAAAATACAAGAAAGAAAAATAAATATACCAAAAATTTATGATTATTGAAATCTAACCCATAACAATAAATATAGCAAAATTACTAACTTACAAAATATTTATGTACAAAAATTGACGGTGTATTATATACAAACTTTATTTATCGTGAATCAGCTGATTCAGAAATCGATTATTGTTTCATGAATGACGCGCAGGCGCGCTTTATTTACGCACAATTCAATATGACGACAGACAGCGCGTGCTTAAATATTGTTACGGTTAACGTTTAACTAAACAGGTTGCTAAACAATTTTAATAAGGATTGTGTAAATGTTTTTCGGTACAGTTTTGCGGATGTCCTTTGTGAGCTTAGTGAATAAGTGATTCTGGCGTATCTCCAGCCTGTGCATTATGAAAGTTCTTCTTTCGGCATTTTTGAGATCTGGTGCATATCAGGAAACTATCATATATTCGATATCAGTACATATCAACAAAGTAACGTACGGATAGGTCTTAGTACATATCAGTAAACGTCTTGTATCTCGAGTTTAATTAGAAAAATCATATATATTTAGTGTTATTTTTACTGAACAATCAAGTGCAAGGAAGATATGCTTTAGATTTAACTGACCTAACAAAATTTGCAAGTGTAATCAACACTGAATTTTTGCAAGATGCTGTTGGTCCATATATATGTTTATATTTAACAACAAACAGCAATCCTTTATATAGCTCAGTAGAAAGACCAGCCTGTTACGGCTGTCGGAGAATGCCCACTGCCGTTTCTCGTCTTAAATCCCTCCTTTTATATGATTTTTAACGGTTTACTTACTTTTTGATGAAAGTTTCACATTAGAGTGGAAACTTTTAACGTTTCATACTTTGGCCGTAAAAATTTAATTATCGCTTCACAATATAAATTAAAGAAAACTAATTAAGTTTTGAAAGTCGATGTCAAGTTTGGACATAATCTCAAAGTTTCACCCTTCTTTCACTTTTGGAAAATAGCAGAGACCTGTGTTAATAATTACTAATATATGTTTCTAAAATCAACCCAAAATGATGGACCTTAACAAAATAGGGATGATTGTCGATTCACCTCGACCCCACCTGTTTACGTATAGGCCTGCCTTTTCACATACCTTGGTATATATGCAAAAAATAATTTTTAATAGCTCTTCAGGTGCGGTGTGTAACTGTGTGGTCATAGGCGTGATATCCTTGTTGTTGATTTCTATCTTCATTTGATTGGTAGAAGTATATTTTGCAACACAGACTGCTTTTAGAATCAAGGCGGTAGCATTATGGAAAAGTCCGAAAGCACTAAATCAGAAGAGCACATTTTATTGCAATAAGCTTTGCATTAAGGTCTTCCAAATACGACAACCGTTGCGATATTTTGATGCTATGGCAAATTTGTTCGACCATATTCCAGACATATGCAACCGTATTGAAGTAGTGACTGCGATACGCTGAAACTCCAGCACCTCCTCATCCTACCGCCCTGACAATGTTCTGAAGCTGCCGTACGTAAAAGAGGAAGTATTGTTTTTGTCCAAACTTTGCGATGACAAAATTTTGTGGAACCCCTGAATCCGAAAATTATGTTTTTAGAAATTTATCTGCGTATGGGTGTCTGCCTGTGAACAACATATCTCGAAAACGAAAAGTCGTAGATTTACAACCTTCTACATTTAGGTTTTTAGTCATTCAAATACGTAACCGCAACAATTTGGTTAAAATCGGATAATCGTAAGTGCCCCATTACTCTTGTTATTTTTTGGTTTTTCGCGATTTTCTCGAATAAGTTCAGGCGATCTTCTTTAGACTTAATATATTTATTACCTATTTAATGTATTTTCATATAATCTGGGCGATTTCTAAGAACATTTTCTGTAAATCGAGTAACCAGAAGAACTTTTACCTTTAACTCCAAATAAAGTAACTATGAAACTAAAAGTTCTAGCCCGATGAAAATTTATATTTTAGATCACAACTACCTTTGCATGTAAAATCAAGAATTTGATTAAAGTGCAATAACTGGAAGTACCAATTTATTTGTTATTTTTAGATATTTTCCGAATTATTATATTTTCGCGATTTTCTTTTAATCAACTATAACGATTTATTTAAAATTTACTATATTTCTTAGCTACATAATACTGTTTTATGTGAACTAAGCGGTTTTTCCAATAAATTTCCAACAATCGAGTAACTAGAAGTACTTTAAGTATTAATTGTGAATACACATCTCAAAAACTAAACATCATAGTAAAATGAAATTTTATATTTAAGCAGTTGCCTAGGACGCTCTAATAAGCCACGGTAACAAATTTTTCCATGTGTAGATATTTTATGGTTATTTTTAATCCCTCAAAAAGTTCATTTTTCATTTGTTTTGCAGAAACCCTTTTAGTCGGTTATTTTGAAAGATGGCAAAATAAATAGAAAATCAAAATGTTCAGAATAATACACTCTAAATTTTATATCCTCACTAATTATTTAGAACAAAAGCCCAAATAAATATAAAAAGTTTTTATATATCCATAACATTTTGTTCTAAATATCACGATAAGGAAGATACGTAAGAAATATACACTTTTGGGACATCTAGGGTACATATGAATATACAGGATGTCCCAAAATTCTGTGGACACAGAACTATTGCAGGTTTATAGGTTTTACAATAAGTTCATTGGGCCAAACTTACCTATGTACTAAAACGCAGCTTATGTAGGTAGTAAGACTACAAAGCTTAAAAAAACGTTTTTTTCAAATAACTTCAACACATTTCAACCTTTTAAATAAAATTTTTTACAGCGATATAGTGGGAGAAGCACCAACTTTGTAATTAATACTAGTTCCATAGAATTCCTACAAAGGTGAAAAGTACCGCTAACCTTATCAAAATCCAATCGTAATTATTTTAAAGGTTATAAAGTCATCGCCATTGTATTTGTTTATGAAAGATACGTTTATTGGTAACAATTTTAGTTCTTGTAGAAAAACTGTATCTCGTACAGCTTTGTCAGGAAAAAAAATTTTGTTTAGAACATCCATTAACTTTATTTCATTTTATACCATACCTAAACTAGGCGCGAATGAAGTAATGTGAGAAAGGAATTGACTAATTTGTAATTGTATATTTAGCAACACATTGCTTATAATACATGTTCAATATGCCAATCACCTTCGTTTGTACAAAGATTAACTCGGCATAAGAAATTGAACTGTACGGTTCTCAAAGTTCTTTTGCTGTATAAAGTGTTCACGGAATTTTGTATTCTGTCCCATAGATGAACAAAATTTGTTGATTGGGACTTTATGCACTTGTATATTTATTGTTCTTCAGTTGAAGAAATCTCATGGATTAAAATTTGGCAAGCGAATAGAACAATAAATAGGATCTTCCTGTCCTCTGTCAATCCATCTGGCTGGATATTGTTCATTTAAATAGTTTCGAACATGTCCAAAATGAGGTGAAACAGTATCATCCATAAGAATCATAACAAGACGTAAATTCAAATGCAAATTTTCTAATAATGCATGTAGAGTTTCCTGCAGAAACATTACATAGGCATTAGGTACTATCAAGACAATATAGCATTCTAAATGAACTAATTAAGTAGGTGCCAATTAAACTCATCCACATTATTGTTGAAAATGTCTGAATTATAGCATGTGTGTTATTTTCTCCATAAACGTGCTTGTTGTGAAAACTGGTTACTCCACGCCGTGTAATTGCGACTCGTCGGTGAATTAAAGTTTTGTATGAAATATCACATCGAGTGTTCTGCTTTGTTGTACAATTTGCATAAGGTGCAAAAGTGATCTAAGGTCAATGGATAACAGTTCTTAAACAGGCTAAATATGATAGAAAAAATAAACTTTCCCTAGTGATTCTGTTAACTGTACTTTTTGGGACTCCTGTTTAGCAATGCATTATTCGAGTGCTTATTTCAGAATCATAGTGTACCATTTTGAGAATTTCTTCTTCTATAAGGAGTGTTTGAGTTCTAGCATCACTTCTGTTTGGTGAAGAAGTACTGTTTCACGAAACTGTCTCTCATCATTAGCAAAAGTCTGATGAGTTGGAAATCTTTCTTGATAAACAATCCCACTCTCACGACAGTTAGCTTGGCAACGCTTAGCACCAATAGTATATCTTTCCAATGTGTATTCGCATTTACAAATACATGTCACAATTTTTATAACTTGTTAATTAACCATGAAATACAACAAATGCCTTTGTTTTAGATTTGTTCTATTCGCGTCTACTAAAACTATGACAAATAATGGCAGAGCCATCTATTATTTATAGTAGGAGATATTTTAATATAAATAAAATACAGAAGAAGATTCCTCCTAAAAATGGCACGAGTTTTAAAAATTAATTCGACATAAGTGAAAAGTCATGAAACTGTAATATAAACAATTCTAAGCCTTTTCACCAAAAGATTTTTATAACCTAACTAAATAGGTAAAAATATAAAAGTTTGCATTTTCAACCAGCGTGACATAGCACCAGCAAACCAATGGTTTGAGAAACCCTAGAATTGTTTATAATACAGTTTCATGGCTTTTCATTTGTACCGAATTACGTTTTAAAATCCGTGCCATTTTTAGGAGAAATCTTCATCAGTATTTTATTTATACTAAAACTATGCTACAAAATGAAATGAAGATAATGGATATTCTAAGTAAAAAGCATTTTTCTAACAAAACAGGAAAAAATTGTTACGAGTGAATGTACCTTTAATAAACAAATACAATAGAGATGACTCTATGACCTTTAAAATAATTACGACTTGATTTTTCTAAGGGTAGGGGTACTTGTGATTATTTAAAGTTGTAGTAAAATATTGCCTATCAGTGTGACACCATTTCCTACCTACCAGAGTATCGCTTAAAATGTCCCCAAATTTAAAAGGCTATGGGATTCCGCTGTAGAAACAATGGAGGCTAAAATTGAGACCCTCCTCTACCTATTCAACGATTTGTAACGTTCCAATAGTTGTGAAAATTTCAGATAAAATGTGGAGGAGCTTCGTCGGGCATAAACCACGGCTCATATCTTAGATGAAGTAGTACATCATCAAGAAGTATTGGAAGTTATTTTTTGAGAAAAGTAAAATGAGATTCGCCGTTAAGCATTAAGTGTGCTCCAATTAAAATAATTACCAACAGCTCCAACCCACACATTTATAGAAACGTCATATTAGTTTACAATGGTGTGTGGAGTATTATCTATCCATAAATGATTATTATGAAAATTTTTAATTGCTTGTATAGAAAAACATGTTTCATTAGTGAACAGAATGTGTGCTAAAAATTGAGTATTATGTGCAACCGTTTAGAGAATCCACTGCCACTGACAAAAGACATCTCTTTCTGGTAATGGTACTTGTGCACATTGTATGTGGTGAGGCTATAACAGTTGTCCCTTAAAATTTATCCAAACTGTTAAATGACTGTTCTTCGAGGTGGTTAAAATTTGCTTCCTCTATCATTTAACTTCAAACTTTATGATGACGACCAGAATCAAGCAAACTTCTTTTAAAATTCTTTATATAATAAAGACACTGGTGCATACGAGTAAAAATGGAATAATGAGGTATTCCTAGTCCTAAATACTTTCCAGCGCAAAGACGTCTACCTTCTAATGTATTTGCATTTGACAGACCATGCAATATAATTAGCCATGTGCAACTAATTAAAATCCCAGTTAATTCAAAATTAAGAAAAGTCAAGAATTTTCCCAAAAATCGTTGTATGAAAAGTGTTTAAAAATTTAACTCGCAGGGCGTTATGCATATGGAGTAGATTTGTAAATTGTGCTTTGTATATCAAAGGGAAGTTTACCGCCGTTTTTGCTCTTGTTGAAGCTCGTCAGGTAAGTATATCCCTCCGATATACAAAACACGTCCCTGTCACTATTTTATACCCATGCTGTATAAGTTTCATTAATAAAATATTCTATGAATGCCATCTATTTGTATAAATGTTGTTAAGGAAACTATTATAATATAGTAGAAAACTGTCAAAGTAATTATAAAGTAGTTTTACATTTTACTGCGATTTGACAGTTTTTTATTAACTTATAATGTCCTTAACAACTTTACATTATACGGGGTGTCCAAGCAATCACTGTAAGCCTGGGGATCTCGTAAACGGTAAGAGATTAGGTTAAATAGGATTAAATATTCAGCATATTGAGATCAATTAGGAACCACGTAAAAAATTTAAAAAATTTTATTCGTTCAAGGTTTATAGCGAAAAAACTGAATTTTACAATTTCTTCATTTCTTTGTAACTTTTTTATTTGAAGAAATAATTGGTAATTTATCATCTTTCAAACACCTCTTTTAGTTTTGCCGATATAGCGCAAACTTCTATTTTTTAAATACACATCGTAGGCGGTCATGCCATCATTATAGAATGTTGCTAATTTCCTTTTCAAAAATAACATATTTGATATAATTATTTGTAAAAATAAAAAATTATAACAAAAAAACTGTTTATTTGCTTTAAATCTTCACGAAGAACATAAAAAATAAATCACATATTCAGATATTTGCTCATTATTTTCCAGGCACATAATGATCTTGGCATTGTTGATTCGACTACTTTTTTTAATTTACGACGTGAAATATTGTAAAATTCATGAAGTACACTTTGCTTAAGGTCCTCCACATTATTGTAGGACCGAACGTACACTTTATTTTTGATATGACTCCAAAGGAAGTTATCCATAGGGTTAAATCAGGGGATTTGGTAGGCCATGCAATTAGTACACGAGTCCTAAACCACGTATCAACAAAACGATGAGTAAGATTTTCATTCACAATTCTAGAATTGTGGGCTGGAGCACCATATTGCTGAAACCAACAATTGGTAGCTACAGCTAGAGAGAGTTCATCAAGAAGATCCTCGATGTGATTCTGCAATAGTTCAAGATATGTTTCTGCAGTTAGCGTTTCTTCAAAAATTATGGGTGGAATCATCGCGATCCTAAAATGACACATCAAACATTGAATCCAGAGCGCACTTGGTATCTAGCATTTATCACTACATGGGAATTTTCTCTTGTGCAAAATCTGATATCCCGTATATTAAATTAAAAAAATAGAAGTTTGCGTTATATCGGAAAAACTAAAAGTGCCTTAAGAATTTACCAATTATCTTTTAAGAAAATTGTAAACTTCAGTTTTTTCGCTATAGCCCTTGAACAAATAAAATTTTTAAAACTTTTTACGTGGTTCCTAGTTAACCTCAATATGCTGAACATTCAGTCCCATTTAACTGAATCTCATCTCTTACCGTTTACGAGATCCCCATACTTACAACGATCGCTTGGAGACACTGTATAAGTAGATGGCATGCATAGAATATTTCATGAATAAAACTTATATAGCATGTGTATAAAATAGTATCGGGGATGTGTTTTGTATATCTGACGGATACGCTAACCTAATGAGTTCCAACAAAAATGCAACCGGTCGTAAACTGCCCTCTGATATACCAAGCACAATTATCCTGCTACTAATATAAATTTACTCCATGATGCATAACATGCTGGTTAAATTTTAAACATTTTTCATATAACCAGTTTTGGGCAAATTCTTGACTTTTCTTAATTTTATTAATTACCTAAAATACATTTAAAGTCTACTCAACGCTTATAAAATAGTTTTCAGTTTTCTGCGATTTAACAGTTTTCTACTATTTTATAACAATTTCCTTAACAACTTTACATTTATATAAATAGATGGCATTAATAGAATATTTCATTAACTTTAATTTGTTTATTTAAACAATATAACATCAAAGCGTGATGCTAATAATAACTAAATCGTTATCAAAGTGTTATGATAACCACCTTCTAGTTTTCTCAGTGAATTTCAAGAATATAATTACCTATACATGTTACTTAATTTAATTTTTTACTTGACAATGTTTAATTTTACGACACAAACAAAAGTGACAAACATGTTTAGCATAACTTAAGAGAAATAATTAAGACCCTATAATTTTTGACGAGGATCACTTTTTAAAATACTTTACAGATGTTTAGATACACCCTGGGCATACAGGTATACACATACAATTTTCAGAACGATTTTCAAGTAGAAGACCCTTTTCTGGTTAATTTTCTAGAATTCAGATATCTAGCCGATTTCTAGCTTAGAGGACGCTAGCCTTATGAAACTTTTAAGACAAGAGTTTAGCAATAATTTTTGTAAATTTAAGTAAATTGGGTATGTTTATTAATACGTTCTCTTACCCTATATAAAATATAGGTAAAAGAAAAAGTCTAAAATTTTTGGTAACGAAATTTTAGTGAGAATCCGAATTTTCGGGTCCTCTGAGTCCGAAAATCTTGTTCTTCTATATTTAAATTTGCATCCATCCGAGCATGCGACCGCAACAATTTGACTAAAATCGGATAACGGGAAGTGTCACTTTACCCTTGTCATTTTTTGGTTTTTCGCGATTTTTTCGTTATTGACTCTAATGATTTTTTAAACGTATTACGTTTTTTAGCCATTTAATGTCCCTTTATCTAAATTAGGCGGTTTCTCAAAATATTTTCCGTAAATCTAGTAAACGGAAGTATTCTTACCGTTAACTCTGAATAAAATAACTATGAAATTAAAAGTTCTAGGTAAATAAATATATATTTTTGAGCTGTTAACGACTATTATATCCAAAATTAAGAAGTTGGTTAAAATCGAATTACCGGAAGTATCATTTTATTTTTGTTATATTTAGACATTTTCCGCATATTTTGGTTTTCGCGATTTTCTTGAAATCAGCTACGATTTTTTTAAAACTTAGTAAGTTTGTTATCTACTTAATTTCGTTTTATATGAAGTAAGCGGTTTCTCCAATAAATTTCTGGAAATAGAATTACCGGAAGTACTTAAAGTAATAATTGTGAACAACATATCTCAAAAACTAATAATCGTAGAAAAGTGAAACTCTACTTTTAAGTTTTCTATCTTCCGTACATGAGATAATAAGAATTTAGTTAAAATCGAATGATCGGAAGTGCTACTTTTTTCTTGCAATTTTTAGGTTTTTTGCGATTTTCTCGAAAACTACTATAACATTTGTTTTTAAAACCTGCTACAGTTATTACGTCTATGGTGTCCTTTTACGTGAATTCAATAGTTTTTCTGAAAAAATTCGTTGAAGCAAGTTATCAGAGAAAATTTCCCTTCGTCTGTCCAGTAACTTGGATGGGTAACCGTTACAATTATCTTTTCCAAAATAATCGTAAATAATATTTTAATCATTTGTGGACATTATTTGCATATCTAAATACGTAAGAGAAAGTCGTGTGTTGTCTCACACCAATTTTTTATTTTTATTGTATTTTCCACAAAATCTGACGATATCCATGGATATCTAATAAATAATTTTAATAGCTTTATTTGTAAATAATTATTGATTTTCACAGTATAATCAGCGAAATATAGTATAAAGCGTTCAATTAAAAATAATAACATCCAATTTGTTTGTATACAGAAATAATTGGAGCAATTAATCTATTATCAAAATAAGCTTTAAAATTTAAATGTAACTACAGTAGGTCTTATTGGAACGAATACAAAATCATTTGTAAGATGAGCCAATAAAATTTTATTAGAACGAGTGCTTGGTTGTTTGGTATATGGAAATTGGAATGTATAGTTTTTCATTAATCAACAAATAGCTCGAAACTATAAAACTCCCTTAGTGTATGGTAATTTTCTGTTTCACTTTAGAACAGTAACTATTAAATAAAATAACCTTAAAGTAGCAAGTATGGCGATGAAATAAACCTGTAGGAAAGTAAGAATTTTAGATGCTTTTAGAAAATGTTTGGCAGATTTACGTGTTTTCTGAGTATATTCAAATGACATGAATGGGAACAGCACTTTCTCGTGATGTATATTGTAGCACTCTGTAGTCGAATACGGTATTTCCTGACATTGCGACGCTTTAAAAACAAATAGCTGCTCTCAACTAGATTGAATTTCGCGGTTTGCATTTTATATGAGCTACCTTATCCATGAACATCGTATGACCGTACTGCCTTTGGCTATTTTAAGATGGACGCTAACCTGGTCTTCAAATTTAGGTATTCAGCGTTGAATACAAATACTGAGAGCAAATTTTGCTTAAGGGATAGGGATTTATTACTATATCTACCCTAAATGCTGCACATATTTTAAAAATTCTTCAGAGAAGCGAGAGTTAATTTTACAACATGTAAATATGTATCCAGAGTCAAACGCTTTCAAGCATGTAAAAGATTTAATAATTTTTAATAAATAATAACCGATTATTTTCGTTATAAAATATTCATAAAACAAAACATTTTATACGCATAATTACTAAAAATAGATTGTAACCAATAAACCTTAAAAATATTAAATATTCAAAATTTTCAATTTTGATTAGAAAAATAAATTCGTCAAAACTAAAATCAGTTAAATTTATTTAAGGATCACTTCTATTCATAATAAATAAATTCCTAAGAGGAATAATATTTTAAAAGCAATTAAAATGGCCAACTAAGTATCGGCACTTAATTTAAATACTCTTATTTTGCTTCATTTGTTAAGTATCTAACCATGAATGGGCTTCTTTAAATTACATAATTTATATATAAACATTCGGTTTTTCTGAACTCGCATTAAATTAGTTATAGATAAGTAATATCTTTTTAAAACCTTTAAATTTTAATTTGGAGTCCTTTCTAGGGCGTGTAAAAATTGTAATAAGCAGTAAATGAGAAAGTGAAAAACGCAGCGGGAAACTCGAGCTGTATAATTCATTTGATGATTTGCTCGTCTTAAAGTAGAATCACGATGCATTTCTGACAGATAATCGACAATTTTATTGTAAAACTAATCGTTTAACTGTTAAATAAGTTAAAATACTACTCTTGTAAATCAGATAATTCTACACGTTCGTTGTATCGCCTTTTGCTTGTAAATAACCGGATCGGTTCATTTGTATTTAATAGTAGTAGGCACCGTCAAAGTGAAAGACTATTTTAAAACCTAAACTACCTCAGTGATAATAATAAAAATCAACAAAGAATGTTGGAGATCACTTAACAGAAAACACCAAGCACTTCCAACTTCAAACAATTAAATTAGCTTAAATACATTCATTATACAATTTACATAGAATTAGAATAAAAAAACACGAATTCGACAATAAATAAAACCTAAACAGTTTGTGGCATGACAATTCGTCAATGATCCCCTTGCATTACCAAAATAAGCATTTATCTAACGAAGCAAGATGTGAATTGAAAAGGGTGCATTAACTATACAAATGGGGCGGAGAACTTTACCAACTCAGATTATTTCTGATAACGATAAATGATAAAATGACAATTTTCCGTTATACAACTCCTCCTTCTTTAGTAATAGAATTGATAGATAAATATTAATTGGAAAATTCAAAAATGACATTTACTACTTGTGGACACAGCCTTAATGGTATATTTATTTAAACTGAAGTCCTTGTTAAGGAAAGTATTATTTGTTCCAATTATATTCGATCCTCTAATCTTCTATTTATTCATTAAGGTAAATACATACAAATATATATATATATATACATATATATATATATATATATATATATATATA
>JAHWXV011237041.1:0-10027 GCA_024586415.1 Phrixothrix hirtus
ACAGCACGAGCCTGTCATTACTTATTTTATGTACCTATCTATAATATTTTACTCTAAAATTTGTTTTTCATGACCTACCAATAAAGTATACTTTATGATCAAGTTTTCTGAGCGTTAAGTGGGACTTTTTGGCACGCGGGCACACTTAACGCCCACGGGCGATAAAGTAACTTTACAGCCCGCTATCAAATTAATAATATTTATATTTATGAGAAAGAAAACACGAAGTCTTCGAAACGTCAAAGTTAATTTTTAAATACGATATATAATACAGTTAAACCAAAAAGTTGTTAAATTATTATTAATAACATTTGTTTATCAATTTTTAATAAATATCTAATATGTAATATGTAATCAAAACGATCATGTTAACATATTTATTAAAAAAGTTACAATTTTATATTAACACAATTAGTAGAACAATTAATAGAAATATTAAGGTAAGCTCCTTTATTTCGTGCACATTTGTTAATTTCTGCTTGCTCTGCATTACAATCATTCAAAATGTCGGGAGGGTGTGGCAGTCCATTGGCATAATTTTTGCAAGATACTGAGGACGTATCTAAGCTACTACTAGCGGGTGAAGATACATTATTTCCGGAAATTTTTGTCTCGCATTTAAAAATATGTTACAATTTACCTTCATCATTAAATATATATCATTACGAACTTCGTTTAGAAAAATATAAATATCATTTCTATTTAAAACTTTAGACCTTTTCAGCCTGTATGTATCATTCATTCGTTTTAAAAAGTAATTAATTGTGAATATTTACTGATATCGATATTATAATGTAAATTAATAGTACGCTTTAACATTGAATAGTATGACCACAGACACGACGGTTTCCGGTTGCTAGACTTTTCTAAAGAATATGCAAGAAGCACATGTTCTGCATAAACCTTCACATTTTTAAAATTACGTCATTTAACAAATTCGTCATACATCTTGTCGTAAATTTTCTTCGGCTTCATAAGTAACAAATTCAATGAAACATTTTCTGCTGCTCTAATAATAATAATAATAGTATTTAAGATAATTTCAGGTTAATTGTAATATGTCGTGCATAAAATTTTGTATGTATCTCGGGCGTAACATGCCTTAATGACCCCTATGGCCCTTAATGACCCTTCCCGCTGCTGGCCATAAAGATCTACTTTACGCCCTTGATACGTAAATAACTATTAACACGTTAAAATCATTACTAATTTATTTTGACTTTCATAATAATGAACCCCCTAACGTTGTCCACACACCCCCAAATTAATTTTGCCACGGACCCTCTCAGCAGTCACAAGAACCCCAGGGGTCCATAGGAACCACTTTGGGAATCACTGATTTAAATGTTGCTGTGTTTGAACATTAAATATAGATCCAGTTCTATACTGATAGAATTTGCTTTTTATTTAATCAAAATAATGGCTATTATCAAACTAGCTTAAAGAAAGTTAGCTTATCTTATTTTCTTAAAGAACGGATTTGTATAGACAATGACAGAATTCCAAGAAATGTAGTGTTCTAACGACTTTTCTTGCTACCGATTCGTATATAAAATATTTCTAGGCTTTGAAATTGCTTTGGTCTTAGCATTAACCAAAAAATTTTGTTATAACTTAAATAGGTGCACGTGTGATCCACAAAACCTGATTCTTAATTAAATATTCAAAAAGAAAGAATTACAGCTGAGCCAATTACTTAAAATATGACGGCGTATTTAATATTTCTCAGCATTACATAAAAGAACATTAAGATTTGTAAAATCCGCAATAATCAAACATAAATCAGTAATAGTTATAATCAAACCTTAGAAACCGTTATTTTACTTCCTAACACCCTAAATAAGTTCACTTCATTACATTTAGATTTAAAATTTCAACCTGCAATAACAAGACGAACAGACAAGGTTAGATAAACAATTAAATATAAAACGGAACTGTAATTAGAAACCTTCAACAATTAATTTTAATTATAAAATGCCAAAATCTCAAGCTCGATCTAACTATTGTTGACACTGTTTTCAAACTTAAATAGAAATCAAACAAATACAAATTTTTGAGAATGAATTGCAGGTACTAAAAATTAATTATTGCAAGCGCTTAACGATTTTACGGACCATTTTAATAGTTTTGGATACCTGCTATTATTTTAAGATTGATGGCAGCAAAGTTTAAAAAGGTATACTTAAATTTTTTTCTATTAAAAGGCAGAGATGTGAAAGGTCAGCTCAGTTACTCCCAACCAACATGCAGGAGGTTTTTGGTACACCATTGCGAATTGTTTGAAGATCATTTTTGAAATTTTCCTCCGTGAATAAGTTTTCAATAAGTGACGACTATTTCTCAGTTTTCTCAAAATCGGCCTAAACGTATTAATTTCAGATATTATCCTCTGGATATAATTACTGGCATAATGAAATATATAGTAATTGACACGGTACCAATTATAATTCACCGTATACCCCTAATGTAACGATAAAGGATGTTGTTTTTTTATGTAAAAGACAAAAACAAGCATATTCGTATATTTCGTAATAAAAGAAAAAATTTAATTATTGGCAGCCTACGAAAACTATTCAATGAACAGTCATAACATTTTTACGATAAGTTTCTTTCTTGTGTTACAATGTACAATTTAATTGTATAATAATAATTGTGTTCGGTTAATTTCTGATTGAGACTGACGCCAAGAGATGGAGTTGAGAATGTTCAGCTTCTCCTGCGGAATTTACAGGTGACAACAGTTTGCTCTTCCGAAATTTTGTCTGTACTTGAACCTACCATGTGCTGAGACTTATTCGTTATCAAAAGAGGCTTGTGGGAGCCTGTTCTTCCCTATAGTACTATCCGCCCGTGGCACAAAATGTTGAAAGGTAAAAGACAGTTAACATCGAAAATGACCATTCCTGGGACTCTGACGTAAACAAGCATCATTTCTGTTGCGGGAAGATCAACAAATCACGTTAAGAGAACTGTCAGAGATCTTAAATATTTCAATATACTCTTGCCATAATTTTGGTAATGGAAACACCGCACATGAGATGTGTCTATACTCTGCGAGCGCAGAAACTGCTTACTCGCGAACAGTAACGTGACGTTTGTGTGCAATTTTGTGTAGCGCTTTAAAGAATGGTATAGGAAGATGGCGAAGAACTTCTTTCGAGGGCAATAACTGATGAAGAAACTTGGCGCTGAGAGAATGCAACACAGTTCAGTGTTAAAATATTCATCATCAACAACACCAGAAGGTGATAGTGGTAGCATCTGCTGATACAGTCCCGGTCATCTTATTCTTTGATGTCCAAGGAATAGTTTATCAATATATTGTACCACTACATACAACTGTAACAGGACTGCATTACAAAAGCGTACTAAAAATCTTAAAAAACTATGTCTGGTGAAACTGCTCGCATCTTCGAAAAAGTGGTAGTTAAAAATATAGTAGCTTATCGAAATCAAAGTGTACATCATCCACCCTACATCGCAGACCTTGAGACATTTTTCTTTTGCACGAAGTACAAGAGCACCTTCTTGGAAGGCGTTTTCGGTCTTCGAAACGAGGCCACTAGGAAGGTTTTGTCAAAGAACAGCTTCCAGCGCGACTTTAAATGATGATAGAAATTCTGGAGTAGGTGCATTGGAACTAATGGGGACTTCTTTGAAAAGCACCATCAGCAGTTGGAGGATGAATGAAGATATGAAGTCAGAAAACAATTATAATCATTCATTACTGAACAGTGCTCATATGATAAGTATGGATTTTACATTTTGTGTCACAAAAGTTGGCGCAATGAACATTTAACACATTTTCTGATATTTTAATGCTATGAACAAGAAAATAGTAAACATAAATCTTAAATTTGGAAGAACAATCTGCTTAACTTTGACAAACAATTAAGGTAAATTAATCTATGAGTAAAGGATACTTTATTTTGTTAATTTACCGATAATGGCTTCCTCAATTTCCAATGCACAACAAAGGCGCGAAAATATTTCCTGTCAACATAAATGGTAAATGCTTGCCTCACTATAAAATAAAATGGTATCGTTCACATATGAATACATAGAAATTTCCTGATACTGGAGAATTTATTACTTATTAATTATAAAGGAAATCATGCCAATTACTGTACCAATTCAAAAACTCTACTCTTTACCCTATACCAAAACTTTAATTTAATTTTGATGTCTTATAATGCTTCTTACTAGTATTTGATATCAGTGAACTGCTTTAGCTGGATTATACGAAACGATACCTAAATTTCTGCGTTGCCTAAAATTACGCCCATGTAATTCAATTAAATTTTACCTTTAGCACCAGCATCACCGAATTCTCTCTTTTAAAATATAATAACCTGTTATACAATGAATTTTCAGAAACTGTATTCATTTAATAGCAGAAAATGTGTAACGCTAGGATATCTACGTGTATGTTTGATTTTCTATTCATGTTAAGTTAGAGGTTTTACGTTTATGATACGAGCATTACTAAAAATACAATGTTAAAAGTGCGAAACGGCCGTTTATGAAATGTGTTTCAGAGCTACAGCACCGTTGTAACGCAAATTTAATACAGCCCAACACAAGTAATAAAAATAAAAAATTCAAACAATGCCAACTTTGTACATGAGGGAATGCATGGCAAATATAGTGAAGTTACATTTAGGAGTAATCTAATTTCAATGAAATTTTGTATTTGTATACTAGAAAACACAAAAATATAGGTTATATAATAACGTTTAGTTATTATCTAAATGAAACAAAATTCACGTAGGAATATATCTTACTATTGCAATACTAAAGGGTTATGCATTTTTAATTTAGAACCTTCGAGCTTCATTTAATTACGTTGGATTCTCTAAGATAATTACGAGAAAAATAATTTCATATACGGACGGTTTTTTTTTAATTTTCAGCAACCATCCTACCTCTGATGAGCAACATTCCTTTAAGAATTAATTTAAATTTGTAAAACTTTAAATAAATTTTAGAATAAAAACAGCAGTGAAAATTATTTCATTTTTAGCAAGACTAATGAGTCATCTATCCCATTTTTTAAGGAACATGTGTGCATTTATTTTAACATGTACTTGAATATCATATACACCACCATATACTGCAGTGGAATATTTCAGTGGCTGGTGATGGATGTTCCATCATAAAGATGCGAGCGAGTTGTACGTGTCTCCCATAGGAACTTTATAGTATATTTTCCCTGTGTTAATGAAAAGTGACACGTCTACTAAAATTAACAATGTAGTAAATACGAAATAAAAATAAAGTAATGTTTTCTGTTAGGTACATTATATTACGTAATATTAAAATCAATTTTGTTAGGAATAGTAATTATTTCATTCCGCATTACATTATACTAAGGATATTATTAAAAAACTATTACATGCTGCTATTGAGATTATTATATTTTAATTATTTGCTTAATTTGTTAATTTTACTAGTGGCAATTCTTAGGTAGGTCTTTATTAATAAATATTACTTATTTAGCTTTCACTTGCCCCTCCTCCAGCTTTGATAAGGATTTACAATACATTTCCCGAAAATGAGCAATTCGTTGAAAACCCGAAACATGCCGGGTAATTATTACTAAATTAATATTTACTGTCAAAACAGACATTTTAGTTTTACTGAATTTATTAGCACATTGTAAGAACTTCAAGAAAATTACAAAAATCTAAATACTAATGCTATCCTCATAATCTGGACCTAAAATGGACCAAAACCTAATTTTAGAATTAATTTAATATTTACGATTTCATTTTGTATTAAAAATTGTATCTTGAACAATTTCTTTTAATATATTGCTATTAAAGTCGGTTATCTTCTTTAAAAGTTTAGTAGGTCTTCAGTTTTTACATTAATAGAATATCTCTTATTTATTAAAACGAAGTATTTACAATGTAGAATATTTGAAGTATCCCTAGTAACACAATAATGCGAACCATATAGAAATGATATATAATTGACATCGTTCGTCCAGGTAAAAACCTATGTTGGTAAACTATGTGGTTACGATATTGAAACTATATTTTCTATACAGAACTGTTTGAGCGATATGGTTTTTGTGTCGAACCTATGTTGTTTAACAACACTGGTTTTAGTATCGAAATTAATATACAGTCTCTATTCAATTTTCTAACATGACTGCAATTGGCGGCCATACTGTATAGTATCTATATTGATCCAATGTAGCGTAAACCACTAGGCAGATTACGCATAAAACGATAAAAATATCAAATAAAATACTTTAAAACGCAAAATCGCCATTATTTTTATTTATATTTATTTATATTTAATTCCACAAGGGCGAATTATAATTATAGGAGCTTTCTTCATAAATATTATCTAATGCATTCAATTAATTTACACGATAGACATTTTTCTGTTAATTACAAACAAAATTAGTTTTCATCGGCAAGGGATAAATTATAGTTTTGTGTCTGAACACATGCAGGCATAATATTCACATTATAAGTAGGAATTTAAACATAAACTTGGGAAATAAAATATTTATTTAAAAATAATATACCTAAGATAATATATATTATTATATCCGCTTCCAAAGTTCGACATTTTCAATTCTATGAACTTGTTTAAGACTTCAACAGAGGGGTACAATAGAGAGATTATTCTTTTAAATTTATCGAGAGGTAAACCTACTTTGGGGATACCAAAAGGTTAATAAAACAATATTAGGAATGGTTAGCTCAGTATACATAATTTGCAAGTATTTTTAAATAAATCTTTTAGAAATTCATGTAGTGCGTGTCATGTTAGCTCTATAAATATTGCAAAGTTAAAATTAACATTTTTTTAAAATTTTCTTTATATTGTTGTGCAATAATAGTAATAGGGTACGATATCAATTTATTTAGCGTTCTGCATTTATTTTAAATTTTATTTTTGTAGTAAAGATTTAGTCAATAATAAAAGTGAATAGCACTGAAATAGTTAGGAAATATAGATACCTAAGGAACAATATAGAAATACAAATATCATAAATAAATACAACAGTCAATATTAATAGAAGTATAATTTTAATTCTAATTTATATAATTACTTGATGATGTGATCTTTATATGATTACGAAACTCGACAAGTTTTAACAAATAGTTTTTCGTTTATCAATCTAAAAGAATGAAGATGTATTATTTATGTGGATAGAATTTTTACATCGAATATACCATGCGGCTTCTACATAGGATTACCAGCATAAAACAAGCTGATAATAAGGCCATTTATTAGAATTTCCAATTTAGTATGTCGATTGTTAAGAGATGGCACTGATGCTAGAGGTTGTTTCGCCGACAGCTATGCTATATCGAAACGACTCGGTTTCCCCTCATAGACTCGATATCGTTTCCATATAGAACTGATGTGAGGTGACGGTATGGTTTCTATACCGAATCCCCGTTTCATTTCTGGATGGTATCAATATCGATAAACTGTATAATTTTGACACATTCTGTGCTGCTAGGGTATGTATTCCAGGTAACTTTGTCCTTATTCATCTTTAATCCAAGATTTAAATGTGATTTATGCTTCCGCTGAATAACAAATTGTTGAAGCAAGTTTTATGAAGGATTTGAAAATCTAGTTGTAATAATCTTAGTTATTCTACACCACAAGTAAAACAAGATTAGAATTAAATTAGTGCCCATCGTTAACTTATTATTTAAATGAATTCCTAAAAAAAAATACAAGATGGTTAATTTAATTATAAATATTCATTCAACATTTCTAATATCTACTTGCCGAAAAAAAATGGAACAACTTATTCTTTTAAAGTTTAAGCTCTACAGGAGCACCTGTTTTGCTTTAGCTTTTAAAATTTGGCAAGTTAGTCCACGTACAGTTTCGACAAGGGCGTGCTTTTAATTTAATGCTGTAGGTGCCAAAAGTCGTGTCCAGGTGAAAAATTAAGTAATCGCCAAAAGAGCAATTTATAACACTTAGATGTACTGAGCCGATTGCCCATGTTAACTTACCCAACTGAAATTGAGAAATCAGAAGCAGCATGACAATCTTTTTTCTATTATCACAGTGCTCTACAAACTGTACTTAGTGATCATCTGATCTATTATTTTTTGCAAAATCTAGCTTTGTTAGGAAATTAAGTGATTAACTAAATATGAGAGTCTTGTTTGAGTAAATTTAAAGTTGGCGCAAAAAACTTTGTATAAATAAATGTAGAATATGTGTTACTTGCTTCAAACATAAGTAAAATAATCTGTCTATAATCTGCTTTGCTTTTAATGAATAATTAATTGTATGTTGTTGAACAAATAAGAAGCCTAGCACTTTGTATACTAGTTTTTTGAAATGTATAGATCATCAAGGTTTTCTATGTATGTCAGCTAAAGCAGAGTGTTGCTTATTATGGACTATTTTAATGTTTAGTATAGTTATTCACTAGCCATCGCGGGAATCCTTTTATAACGTTTTATTTAAATTGATGTAAAATTATCGCGAGACAGTGAATTAATTCAGAATTTAAAGACTAAATTATGGAATGTGTCACATGCCGAAACGATGGTTGACATGGAATACTTAGAGTCGGATGATGCGAAAAGATGCCAGTCAGCTAACAGTGGAGTCGGGCTGAGTCCATTGTAATTGAGCGTTCAAACACCATGTAGGAAAGCCTAAATCGAGAATTGTGGGCACCACTGACTCTTTACCATAACTGATCTGCGTGTTAAATATAGGACTCTTCAAAAGACAGCACAGCTCGGGATGCTAAATAAGGTAGAGTCAAATGTGCCGATATAATTGACAAATTCGATAGATCAGTAAACAAGGGGTAATCCTTTTGACCTCTGCTGTACATGAATAAATTGGTATGTGTTCGGATTACACTCAGTAAACATTCCTGTCCAATATCCGAAGTTAAGTATGGAATTTAGTGTATAGTTAATTCGTTATTATCGTGATGATGGCAATTACTAATCAATAGTTCGCCGTTTAAATGAGCCAACACAAAGCGTGTAGCTAAATATTTAAACTATAGCCACACACACAATGATTGATAGAAGAGATACGAAAATAACAATTAGCAAAATTAAAAATTCCACGGCACTAAGTGCGGGTCAGATTTGAATTTATATAGCTCCCTCGGAGAATAAAGCATAATAAAAGTTCCAGTAATGGTAGGCTCGCCGTTTAAATACGAGAAGATAAATAACTTACGCTTAGGAAAAGTGTCTTTCTAGTTGTTTCTACCTTTCAGTTGCCAGAGTTAGCTAATCACCTAATTCCTGCACGTAACAGCTCTCTTATTTAAATTTGCAAATTATTAGCATCGCCCAGCTTCGTTAATATTCCTTTGTATAAACTCGACTTGATATTGATTACCACGGTACCTGGGAGAAATGATTTGTAGGAAACAGAACTAGAAAGGAACACAAAAGTTTCGGCTATTTTTCTGTCACATAAAAACTATATTCTCCACTTTTATTAGAGTAAAAAAATGAACGTAATTTTGTTGACTAGTTGCCACTGCTGATTCATGAATTTCCTTTGTTTACCTTTTATAACGGGTGTCGGGAGACAATGGCGATTATTTCCCTCGGTTGCAATTTTGTAGCTTGTAGCATAGTTAGATTTGTAATCAAGAATATCCACTGTGTAGATAAGTAAAATTAATCGACGCCATTGCCACTTAAAATAAGTTTAAAGAAACTTTTCAATTCAACTGATCAACTAAAAGTTATTATTTCACTAATTTAGTTTAAGCATAATTTTGTTGAATATTAATATCGAACCCAATTATTTTTTTGCTGTATTTACTACGATAAATTCATGATAAATGTTAAAAAACAATTATATTTAATTTAGTTGCTGTTAGTCCATTTGAATTGAATTTCTTTATTTAAACGTTAATTTTAATATTGTTAGGCTTTCAATTAGTCGTACCAGTTATTTCATGTATTACGGTATGCTTTAAGAACGTATGGAATCCGTTCGCTTTAATTTGTTCACCTTCTATTTTATACTTGTACTTGTAATATTATTT
>JAHWXV011237294.1:0-10073 GCA_024586415.1 Phrixothrix hirtus
GAAGGAGATAAGTTGCATGTCTTTGATTGAGATTAATATGTAACTTCACTTCTTTATTTATTAGTTGGGAAGGTTGTGTGTTTTACAGTAATTGTCATCTATATATTTTTATAAAAAAACAGTTCTTTTAAGAGCTATTTTGTATATAGGATGATATTGCCTTACTTCCGATTTGTTAATGATGTGAATTTAGGCTTGCTCCAACTAATTACAGATTACCAAAATGTAGGTTATGCTCATGTTATAATTTTTGACAAGTCGAGTAGATTTTTATTGAACTAGTAGCAATTTGACTTTATTAAAGTAAACACTCATTTAATTTATATTTTTAATCTTAGTTCATACACATGTGAACTATGACATCACCGCAAAGATAAAAAGATCCAACTACATAGTTACTGCGGTATGCACAATTTTTATTCGTATGTATGTTGGGTTGTCTACCTATAATTTCTACTAACTGATAGAATTTAAACTGTATCGGTTTGAATGCTGTGACACTTTACCAACTAGATTTTTCTTTTAGTTCTTTACTGTTGTTGGTAACACTCTCGAAATGAACATTTACGTTTGTTTACTATTCACCAAATGATGCATTTAAAAATATTTAATTGCATGCCAATCATGCGATTATATCAGCAAAAGGCTATAATAATACCAGATATGATGTCGGAACACTCTTTGTAAGGTAAATATTAGAAAATTATTATATGTGATTAGCTGGAATACGCATTCTAACTCTCGCATTACAGACACAAAACCTCGAGATAAATCTTTCCGTGACTGGTGTATTGCGAGTCTTTTATTTACAATTCAACTCTTCTAATTATAAACTTTAATTGCTTTAAATAAGGGGCATCGATTACTGATACCATTCATAGTTTGTTATAATTAGTAGTAGTAATTAGCAGCATAAGGATGCTCTTCATTTAATATACTCTGTAGGTACTTTATAGCGGTATTTTTACTCGATGTTTAACTTCTACGATTAGTAGTAAGCAGTTTCAAATCTTTGAAATAACATTTTATTTCTTAGACGGACGTTTATTACATAAAATTTTTCTAAAAGCAAGTTATCATTTGTACCTATACACACATAAAGTCAATTCCTTTTCCCAAATACCCTGGTGCACTTCAATAATCTTATCGATAAAGTGAATCCTTTTTGATTGCTGTACGATAGCAAAGTAACTATAATAATCAATAAGGAAGCTCGGCGTTTCTTCGTGAAAAAAATTTTAGTATGCTTGTTCAAGTTGGGTGATCGCGAAAGCTTCAGCATTACTGTAAGTCAACGTCATGTATTTACACATTATAACCATAACTTTGACCGCCAAGTTTACTGTTAGTAGATGTTAACTGGTGTTATAGAATTTTGATTAAGCTATTTTTAACGTTCTATTATATTATAACGTAAAATAATAACATTAATAATGTGTGTATCATTTTCGCTTTCGACATCTAAAGGAGTTTAGTTTAATTACCGCCCAACTACAATGTGCGCACTAAAATGTTGTTACAGGAAGATCAAAGAGACCACCTGCGAGATTCCTTACTGATTGTTTTGTTTACTATAATTACTGACGATTCAAAAAGTTTATAATCAAAGTTAACCAAGGAAAACAGAGAAATACAATTATTTAAATCACTAAATCATGAATGCTTGATTAAGCCTTTATGATGAAATAATACTTATTTATATAACAAATTACGCAATGAAGATGTAAAATGGAAAAGTTGTTAAACGAGGTCACAATCCGCGTTTCATAATACGTCGAGTTAAGATAAGTATCAATTTAACAAGGTGCGATGTATGTACATTATTTTTTGCTATTCTTAAATAAATTAGAAAAACTATTAAGTTATAAATTATTCTTTCATAAAACGCAATTGTTTATACGATCCAGTAAACCCTTGATTTATTGTTGTTGTTACCAAGGACACAGATTTTGTTGATTATTTTAAATAAAAGGCGCTTAGATAAAGCGCCTTTTTCACTAAAGTGTAATAAAAAAAGATATTTTTTTCACTTGTGAAAAATAATGGCAATTAAAAAGTTGGCATTAATTTGAAAATTTCAAAAAATATATTTCTAGTACAGTACAGTGTCGTAAACTGAATATATTTCTCTTTTAATTAAAATGTTGTATTTAGGCAGTATTTGGCACTCTAAATTAGATTAGAAAGGTGTACATGCAGAAGAGGGCAAAACATTAAATAAAATGGCCGAAAAGGATAAAGAAGCAGTTTTGCGTTAAAATCTTGGAAACAAGTAACATATGAACATCATAAGTACAAATCAAAGCTTATCTACCTATTAATGTGTGTTCATTTTTATGGTTATGCGGCATATTTTATAGATATAGGTTAACGTTTACGCAAACTGCATAGTCGAATCAAGTTAAATAGCGTTGTTAGTGTCGGAGATTAAGCGAAACGATTTCAAAATCGATCTTACTAAAACTAAATGCATGAATCGATTTGTGAAACAGTTTTTAATTGGTTTTCTTTCTTCTCTTTGAAAAATACGACTTAAGTCTTTCCAGAATGTCAAAGCGGTGAGAAACATATTCAATGAATGATAATCCAAAAACGACGGAAGAAATCTTCAAGATTTCATCACTGACCATTAATCAAATTCTACACACATGTCAATGGGGAATGGGAAAGATTGAAAAAAGTTTTTAGTATTGTTGCAGGCGTTGAGACTAAGTGCTGATAGACAGTTTTGGAGCAAAATGCTTTTTGTTTGTGTTGAAGGACGTTTCCAAATAAAGCTTCGGTGATTGTTTTATATCTTGGTTTGGATATATGAAGCTGCATATAGAGGCTGGCGGACAGTGCTTTATTAAAATGTTATCAAAATATTAAATATATCTCTTAATCGAGTTGTGTGCACCTCACGTTTCCTAGTGCTCCTCGTATATTAAATTGTAGCAAATATGTTGGGAACTATTTTAAAGAAAGAAACGTTCCTATGCCATCAAAGCATTGATATGTAATTGATTAAAATATTATGCTAATTTGTTGTAGTGGGGGGAGACTCATACCTTTTAACAACAATTCTTTATCATTTTGAATGATCGCTGTAACTTTTTTAATATACATCAGCGTTGATCCTAACTTCTTCGGATAGTAACTCAACGAGAAGTAGACTTCCGTTTCATAAAATGGTTGTAACGAGTTTCTGAAGTTAAAGAGTTATTATTTGAGTTTTTTAGGCATGGTTGGTGATGGAGGACGTTGATATGCTATTGACTAACGCTTGCTATGTTTCACTTTCTCTCACAAAATGTGAAAGAAATGCTTTTGTGTTTTACAATAGACATGCATGAACTTCATATGGGACAAATATTTCTGTATCTGAGATGACTTATAATAATTCCATAAGGCATTTTAGATTTTGTAAAATGGCGTAATGTCGGCCTTCTTTGCGGCACAACGCAGAAAATCATCTGTGATGACAAAAAAGTATCCTGTAGTTTCTACACCAATAACGTTCTCCTTGCTTCATTATATTTAAGCCAGATTTTTGATTGGCTCATAAGTTTACTATGCCGGACCCAATTAGTGTAGTGGTTACAATATTTTTCTCTACATGCAAGGCACGCGGTTTCAAATCCGAACGAGTTCGGTAAATTTTTTAGCGTAGGTCTCGTCAATGTGATGCTTGGTACGTTAAAAATCCCTACTAGCGGTGAAATTTCTCCAGATTCTACAAAATTATAGTAGCCATGGCAAAACGACTATATGACAGTTCTAATCAAAAAGGGTCAAGGGAATATTCGTAAAAATATCTCTTATGAATGAGACTTGGTTTCATCTATCTGCTTATCTCAATTCGTAAAGTGTATGATTTTTATCCAAAAATATCGACGTTTGGCCAGCTATTAGTAAAAGCAGAGCTAGAGTTCCACATCTTTGAAAGGCACTAGTAAATTTTTTCTTATATAAATAATTTTTTCTGAATGTTCTAGAGTTGTAAATTTAATTACAACTAGTAAACATCGTAAAGTAATATTAGTTCCATTTGTTAATAAATTAGATGATAATGAAGTAACGTAAATGTACTTTCAGTCCTGACTGGTGTAGTGGTTAGCATGATCTACACCTAAGGGACGCAGGTCCAAATCCGATCAAGATGTGTTATTTGGAGACTTGATATTTCTTTCTATGCTAGAAGCAACCTTGGTATAGAATATTCTAGAATTTAGGTGGTTTAATAATTTTTCCCAAATAGTAACAAATGAGGGATCTAGTTTCAAAACCCGCAACACCATTTTTGACAGAAGTTGAGACCTTTATATCATTTAGTTTGCTAGACAATTTGAATTACTAATCCGTTTAGGAACATAGTCTTCAATTGCAAAAGCAACCACATCCATACCGACCAATAACAACCGAGCCGGTGGTCAGGTGATGTAATGACGCGTTGTTAAAGATATTTTTTAGTTTGAAAGCAATACATAATGGATCACGCATAACGTCAGATTGTTCCAGGAAAAGATAAGCGTAAACGAGCTAATAGAATTAAATAGTTGTAAGTAACTTTTAATAAACTTTTATGTTTTTATTGTTTTATATCAAGGCTTGAGCATTGCCAGTATATCCACCATGCAGACATGTATACACATGTTTTTTAAATACACAACTCTCCAGACGATCGATGAAAAATGTTTTCATGATTTATTTTGCTCAAAAACTGTAAAAATTTACGAAGACAATATTCTACAAATACTGCTCTAGTACTACTCCAACTCGTTCCGCGAATTAATCTGAGAACTAAAATACAAATAACATTTCTGTCCCACGTGTATACAGAGATACTTTTTGGGTTTATTGAATATAAAAAAACACAAGGTGCAACGTATTCTGAAGAAATTTCAGGCGGAGCAAGGGGTATCACCCACTAGAGAGCTAGGAAATGTCGAATAAAAGGAAAACATGATATAGGAAACAATATCAGGGTTAACTGAGCATTTCAAATGTACCAAACTCCATTACTACAAAGGTGGTGCCCAAATTAGAACGTACTTACACTGTGTATTAATTATTTAGGATTTAAGTTAAATGTAAAGCTTCAGTAGAAGATAAAACAAAGATATTTCCGAAACAATGATTTCGGAACCCTGAAAAAAGGTATACGGTGTGGTTATTTCAAAAGTGACATGACAATTATTGTTGACCATACCACCATCTAAATAAATAAAAAAATCGTGATGATTTTTGTTTGACATATGCAAAGGCATCACCAAGATGTGTTCAGACTGTATATATTACAAAGAAGACGTAAAACACGACGACGATGAAAAAACCTATAAACCAAGAGTTAATCTCACTAGCTTCAGCTGAAAAATTTCGTAAGCATTTAAAAGAAGAACTGCGTAACATAGAAGTATTTTAATTAGGTTTTCAAAAATTCTGAGTTATGAGATCAAAGTAAACTTTTTATTTCAAACGATCCTTAACAATATTTTACACTCACCTGGAGATCGTTTATCTCAAAATTTCAAATATTATTTAGGATTTTCTTAAAACAACTTAAATGTGACGTGGTGGGTTTCATATTGAAAACTCCCAAATGTTTTTAATTTATTTAAATCAAAATATACACGTCTTAATGACAATTTAAAAAAAATTAAATCAAACGTCACGTAACAATACCATATCGTAAATAGTAAAAGAAATTTATAAATTAAAATCTAAACTATATAGGATGTACAATATAAGAATGTACGATTAGTTGCATAATCACTAGGGAATTAAAATATGAAGTTAGCCTATTTACTTAAAATCAAAATACTGTATTATAGTTCCACTAAAAATCTGAAATTGATAAAAAAAATGTTAAGGAATGTGTTACATAAAAACAAGCAGGGTTTATTGTCGATTCTAAAAATTTAATAAAAAGCTAGGTGTTTCATTTAAAATTAGAAAGTTGTTACAAGCTCGATGGAAAATAAAGCATGAACAACTTGACAAGTATTTAACTACGGTCGGCGAAGCTATAGTGGAGCGAGGCGTAGTTTATCGATACTTTTGAGGCTGAACACTGTAGGATTACGTCAAAATCGGAAACTGTGGGCGTCACTGCTTGATACAGCATAGTTCAAGATTTCTTTGCTTAATCTACTTGGGTACTTCTTAACTAGCATTAACCTTCAAAATGACATTTTTCCATATTTTCCCAACAAAACTGGCTTGTATAAAGAAACATAGGAAGTTTAAATTTTGTATCACTATTTCAAATTCTTTACAGCTGAATTTATTTTTTAGGTAAATTTATTTTTCAATAACGGATATGTTTGATACAATTATAATGCAGCGTCAAAAAATGACTTTATAAGTTACTATACGAAGTGGATTGAAATAATTCGATAGATTGACTTTATTTATTCTTAGATATTTAAATATTAAATGGTAGTTACGCTATTAAGTCTTATCTTACCACTTATATACATGGTAATGCCAAATAAATAGTAAAAATGGACGCTATATACACGGTGGTACAAAGCAAACAGCAAGAGCTGACAAAGTACCACCAACTTCCAGTAGAGCCGATGAAAGCAACATACAAATCAATTGTATAAAGTAACATATTTTCAGATCAAAATACCCAATAAATACTTCTAAACGTAGAATGGTTTGCGTGATACACCCTATACGCCTATATATCATCTAAGTCAAACCGCTACTAACTCACTGGTTTAAATAATAATGTTAAATACATTTAATACCTTTTTATTTACCTTATAGGAAATGTAGGTAAACTAGAATGTATTGTTTCCATCAAAAATTTTCAATGTGGAAATTTTAGTTGAAATACACGTTTTCGGGTTGCGTGAGTCCGAAAATCATGTTTTTAGAAATTGGTTTGTGTGTGTGTATGCATGCGTGCGGGCGTCTATGCGTGCGTGCGTGAGCACGTGCATGCCCGCGTGCGTGAGTATATACGTGCGTGAATGCGTGTGAACAGGATAACTCGAAATCTACAAGTCACAGATAAACAAAATTTTATATTTAATTTTGAATGAATCTGAACACGTAACCAGAGCAATTTAATTAAAGTCGGATAACCGGAAGTGCCACTTTACTCATGTAATTTTTTTGGTTTTTCGCGATTTTCTTGAAATGGGCTATAACGATTTTTTTAAAATGGTATATTTCTTAGTTATTTAATGAAGTGAATTATCGGAGAAAATCTCTGGAGTTAAGTAGCATTTAGTGTGCTCAGTAATTTGGAAAGGTGACTAATATGATTATCGTTCTCAAAATACGTATACATTGATATTTTAATGATTTAAGTACGTTAATTGCATATCTATTCTATTTTATATAAATTGATAGATTATTTATGTATCTATATTGAAATTCAATTATGTGTATACAATATATATGGTAAATAAATAAATATCAGTAGCTTTGAATTTAATTGTCAAGTTCATTAATAACTTGACACTCTTGTTACTTCCTACGAAATTAATATGTAGTATTTTTAAATTTTAACATCCACTTTTATTAATAGTTTTATTTAATTTCCCTGATGGCGCTCTATACATAAAAGACCGAAACATATGTAGGATACACTAATAAAAATTTTTGAGAAACTAGTTTTCATTTTATTTACTTTACTGGATATAATTGTCATTTCCCATTCAAGTTATGGATTTCAATAAATTATCAGGAAATATTCAATTCAGGTGATTACGCATGTCTCTGTGAAAATGCGTTTTCCCTTATTTTAGGCGGAAATTGTTGTAGTAAATTGTTCAAATGTTCTTGCAAAAATCTTAGAAGAACTTTTCCTATTAAAGGTTCTTCATAAAAATAAGTTCTATAACATAATCGCCTATATTACCAAACGTTAATATTTTATTGATATTTAAAATGAATGCGAGGATTGGTAGTATCATAATGGAAACTGTGACTATCAACAAAACCATCTTTGTGAAATATCGCTTCATTAGGAAATAGAACCGTTCCAAAAAATTTTGTTATGAAGGTTCTTGATGCAGTTGAATTTGGAAATTGTTGTTTTTAATTATTTATCCACCAATGACCAACTAATTTTCAAATTTCTTGGAATTTGTCTTACACCGATTTGTCGATTTTCTTCTGCAGATAAAGCAGTAGTCATCTCAGTATCTCCATATAAAACAATCTCCGTTCAAGGAGGTTTTTCTTAATCTGCACTTTATGCAACTTTAAATCGCATTTTTGGCTTTCAAAACAATTTCCCTAAAGGTGACGCCTTTCAGGATACCTTTGACGACATAAATGCAAAGCTAACAAATGATTTCCATCACTTTTCTCTATTAGTAGATATTTTGTACTAATTATGATGTGGTAAAATTCACTTTTGAGTTTCTAAAACTCAAATGTTAACAAACAAACGTATTTACCTACGATTACTGTTCATTTGTATTTTAGTTATTAACAATATACGTTATTAACTGATCAATGTTATTGCATTATATACATCTTATTAATTCATTATTGCATATGTGCAAGGTTGAGATTAAACAAGTAAAACAAATACCATCCAAAATGCCATTTCATTTTTAGTGTTAATGTTACCATTCGTTATTAGTTCAAAATTAAAAATTTAAAGCTTTGGATTATTAGCCGTATAGATAAAGTATCGAATTTAGATCCTATCTAATGGCTATTATTACGCTCATTGTATTGTAATCTTACTTCACACTCGTGTTATAATTGCCTACATTGTGTGCTCGTTAAAGAACGTACTATTTTATAATTACGATAAAAACGAACAATCAATTGCACTTTTTTAATCTGACGTCAATACAAGGTAACAGAGTATAACGTTATCATTTCCTGCAATTCTGATTGGAGAAGTATTCCGCAACATTACCATTTTATACACTGTGCGATACGAATTTGAACTTGGACAATTCAAGTATTTATTAACAATTTAATATTTGAAAATTTAGCAATTTCTAAAAAAATGTTATTTGTCTAGGATACGCTTCGATAACTAAAATTCAACATTCGACATTGAAAATGATGTTTATTGTCTTGGTGCACAAATAACTATTATTAAATGTAGCCGTACATAATAATCTAATTATAATTTTATTAAACTCCACTTC
Organism: Phrixothrix hirtus; assembly: GCA_024586415.1. NCBI lineage: Eukaryota > Metazoa > Arthropoda > Insecta > Coleoptera > Phengodidae > Phrixothrix > Phrixothrix hirtus. Next base: position 9,114 of record JAHWXV011237294.1, read on the forward strand.
TTTAGTTGGTTATTTCACAAAATACCCTTAAATTTTAGATAGAGTCATCTTTGACTCTTGTGCTCGAAGTAGTTTATTTAAAAAACAGGATTTAAGTTAAAACCTAAAACCAAATTATTTAAAACCTAATTTTGGATCTCTTCATATAAAAATATACAGGGTGTTCGATTAAAAAATTTTCTTTTAAAATAGAGATACGTAACGCTTCTAAACAGAAATTAAGCAATTGCCTTTAAGGTTTCGCTGACGCAGTGATTAATATTACGAAAAAAGAATAAATGCCATCAAAGCTTTCGTTATGAAATGCTAGCCTGATTTACAAATGTAGGATCTTGAAGAAAATTAGCTACCTTTTAGATAATCACAACGTATTTAATAAAAACCAATTAAGTACTATATTGTTGAAAAGCAGGTAAATAGAAAACGAACATACTTTGAATTAAAAGTATAGTTTTATTGTATTTAAAAAATTGTTCTCTACACTCTACACATTTTTTCATGCGGCTAAACCAATTGTTATAACATTCTTTTCACTCAGTTAAAGTTGTCAAAAATTGCTTTTTACAATTACATCAAAAATTTAAATGGCACGCCCCCTATCAAATGATGTATTCTGACATAAAATTAAAATAGGAATCGATGGATACTTCGTAAGTTGCATTCTATAAAGTAGAATCAATAGAATCGGTACTATGTATAAATAACAATTTCTAATATCTAGTTACATAAGAAAACAAATGTTATGAAGATTTTCATATGTATGCAGAAAAATATACAGAGTATAAATATATAAAAATATATGGGGTGGTCTTTTTAAAATTAAAGGACGTTGAAAAAATATTATGGTGATGAAAGGTATACCCCAAATAAGGTAATATAACTATAAAAAGTTTCGCTTTTAAAATTTCAATAACAACATATATATATATATATATATATATATATATATATATATATATA
>JAHWXV011240432.1:0-14264 GCA_024586415.1 Phrixothrix hirtus
TATATATATATATATATATATATATATATATATATATATATATATATATATATATATATATATATTTGTTTAGCATCACACTGCCCTAGTCGTAGTATTTATCACAGAACTACGTATTTTATGCTTTTACCATGTATCTTACTTACTAACCGTTTTAATAAAGATCAAACCAAAGGATATTCATTTATTTATGTTTACTATACAAAAATTTCTATTTTTTAGTACAATGTATTGCTTATCCACATTTCGTAATATTTTATGTTAACTCTTTGCATATGCGTTATAGGAATGCGTACTAAATTTACACGCGACATTTGGAGACTATTTGCCATTACGAATAACATATTGTGAAATAGAGACAAGTCTAGGCATTACATCGTCATCAACACAAACAATATTACATGATTACTTTGATTTTATCCAGTGACCAAATACTGAATTGCGTGGTTTGTTATGCCATCACGATAACGTTTCATCCCACACCGCGACTAGAACAACTGAGTTTTTTGCCGCCTCAAAAGTTAAAACTTTGCAATATCCTGCCTATTCGCTAGATCTGTCCTCCTACGATTTTTTCTATTTCCACATATTAAGAAATAGTTGCGTAGACGTCGGTTTTCCTCAGATAAAGAAGCAATTGCAGTTTATGAGGATGAGATAATGCAGATACCAAAAGAAGAATGATATAAGATTTTTCTTAAGTCGTTTATCCTCATGAACAAATGTATAGAACTAAGGGGGATTACTTCGAAAAATTAAAATTAAAAATAAGTTTACCGAGCTGCTAATTTCCAAGTATCCTGATAACTACAGGATGACCCTTTGAACTGATATTCACAAGTTTGCAATTTTGGAGAAATATCTAGTTATTAACCGAGTCTAAGGGAAAGATATTTCAGAAATAAGTGACACCTGAAAGTAGAAACTTGAAAGGAACGAACTTTTGGTGCTCGAGCAAAACCACCTATATGTGGGAAACCAAAAGTATAATGTTCATAAAAATCATTCCGTTCGAAAATAAAGTTTCAGAAAAGTGTACGATACCGTCTGAAGTAATACAGAAAGATATATGTCACTCAGAGGGCAGCTAGGCGAAGCTCGGAAAATAGTGATTAAAATTCGTTGATCTATGCGATTCAATCTTGCTTTTAAAACGTGTAGCGGAATTAAATGTTTATTATGAATTCTCTGAAAATAAATTGTTAACACTGTTGCCTGAGTTATTAAAACCTCAAGTTTTATTTTGGTCTAGACACAACCGAGGTGATTGGAGAACACAAAAAGACTATTTAGAAGCTTTCAAAACCAATTAATTACCTCTCAGCCTACTGTTACTTAAAACTTGAGGAAGATATCCTCCACATAACACAGGGAAGCCATGAAATATAAGAGAAAATAAACATTAATAGAAAATTAGTCAGTGAAAATCAATTATAGAAAGTTTTCCAAAAACTAGAACTAAAATACGAGGGCCAAGCTAAATATATTGAGAATAAGAAACACGGGTAATTTTTTTGAGAATTTATTTTTAAGTATATTCAAAGTAGTTCTCTTCGGTAATACTACACTTTACCATTCTTTCCTTTCACTCCTTAAAAGCCCCAACTAGTCTTGTTTGGGAATGCCTGCAAAATAGTCTTGAACTGCAACATCAATTTCCTCCTCGCTCAAGAATTTTCTGCCCCGCAGAGTTTTCTTAAGCCCAAAAACCAATCAGAAATCACACATTGCAAGGTCTGGTGAATATGGTGGTTGTTCTATTCCTTTCACCTATCTATCGGCCAAAAACTGCCGAGTCGTAGATGTTGTATCTGACGAGGCATTGTCATGGTGTAGCATAATTGCCTTCTCTGGAACTTTACTAAGTACTTCGGGCAAACATTTTTCTGTGTACTACTTCGTTATAACTGTCTTCCGTCCGTGCAGTTTAATCGCACTGACAAGGTCTGTGTTACTGAAGAAAACTGCAGACATAACTTTCTCATTGCTCTTTGTTTTTGACATTGTCGGGATTGCTTCATCTTTAGGAATCCATACATGACTTTCTTGACGAGTTGGTATAATGAAAAAGGGAATATAAGTTTCATCATCTGTTACAATTTTAGAAAAAAAATTGATGTCTGCCGTTATTTAAAAGATGTAGCGTTTGTTGGCAAATTCGGACGCGTTTTGCTTTTGGGAAGTCTGTAAGATTGTGGGGGGCAAGACGGCTAACAACTTTCTTAAATGCATATGATCATGTATGATTGTTCTAACTGCTGAAGATCCAACCGTAAGTGGATGCTCTATTACGGCATATGTCACTTTATTGTCATCTGCAATTATCTTTCTAACAGCAGTGATGTTTACTTTTGTAACAGTTGTAGAAGGACGTTCTGCGCATTTTTGATGATGAACATAAGTCCTTTCATGTTCGAATTACTTATACCAGCGATAAATTGTATCCAAGGAAGGTGTTTGCTCACTAAACGCCGAATCTAAACTTTCCTTACACATAAGTGCTTAATCCTTTTTTGAAGTTGTAGTAAATCATAGTTTGAAAATGTTATCTTGATAATTCCATTTTTTCCCGTGTGTTGTAACTTTAAAGGCTTGATAAACAACCTTCCAACCACTTTAAAATCCGTAAGTTACATATCAACTGACAGGTAAAAGAATATAGATATTAAATGTGAATATTTTGTTCTTCACGGTTTCCTTGATTTTCTAATTCCTAATAAATTCAGCTTGGCCGTCGTATAACCGCCACATTAAGCATAGAAATTTCTCCACTCTAGCACATTTAACCCTACTTAAAATGAAATATTTTCGTAAACCACCGTCTCCCAGATAATTCCTGATATCAGACATTGCATACAGACCTAAAATCAGTAAATATACCGTAACTGAAACTGAGAACGAAAAAATTCAAAGTGAACTCCAAAATACAATGAAAACTATGAGCAGAATCAGTAGAAGAATACTGATGAAACATTAAGAACTTATAAGACCGAAACAGAGAAAACAAAAAACACCGTGATTGTTGACAAACAATAATTTTTGTTACGGTGTACAAGCAACGTTCCATAAACATCTCTAATAAAGTGAAAGAACGGTTACAGTACAATTTGGAAAGTTTCGTTTGCAAAAGTTTGCTAGGTGCCTATTCGTATCTATGGGCACGATCACAAATTGCTGCAATGCTTTTCAATCTACACATATAAATAAAACTCAAGTGTCTTCCTATGATTTTGAAATATTTAACTTTAATTAATGTATTATGCTATTTTCATGAAGCTTATGTACAAAATTTAATTTTAATATTGCCTGTCCGTTCATCCCTTTGTTTCGTTTATACTCAAAAAATACTGAATTGATATTCATTAAATTTGCAGGTTTATCTTCTTCCGAAGTTATAATATAAACTGTGCCAGATCGTCGAATTGATAGAAGCAAGCGAGATACAGAGCGTGCGTCGCAGTCGCACATCACTTGTAATACAGGGTGGAAATGCGTGTAGTCGGTGCAGCGTGGCAGTGGGAATGAAATCAATTTAAATATTTTATAGATATGTTTTAAATATTTAAAAAATAGTAAAAACGCTATTTCTATTCTTTATTCATGGCTACATTATTTATTTAAAAATTAAATACTTACTTGCTTAACCATTGTAAGTTCAAGATTTTTAAAAAATTTATAGTTAAGTAATTTTGTCTTCACAGTTTTAAATTAAATTTGTAGAAATCTTTCATTCCGTCTTTAAATAAATTACTAAAATCGTAAACTACGCCGTGTTTTAAAATCGCTTCAAAAGCTAGTCGACAATTTGTATTAAAGAAACACGAAATGCGGATCACAAAGTTTGCATCAATATTATAAATTTTTTTAGATGTTGTGGACTTGTAGTTTTTGTTTCAGTATGAAAATATTGACCTAAATATCTACGACTTGGATTTAAATTAGGTATATAGAAATCTCGTTTCAGTGAGATCATTATTGCATACAAGTACTACTACAAATCTAGCAAAAATATACTGGTAACGTAATTATTTCATTAAAAAAAAACTGAAAAAATATTTTTATTTTAAAAGAAGGTAAAATTGTGGTTATCTACGTAATTATTTAAATTGCACCAAGCCTTGCTGTGTTAAAAATGATCAAAGCTATTCACTTAATATATATTGTGAATTTAGCATAACTTCCTTTTTAAAAGAAGGCAAAATGTAATTAACTTGTTTATAACTCCTTAAACAATTAAAGTGGGTGCAAATTTGTGAATTTAAGTTTTGCCAATTGCCATTATTTAAGTTACTCATTTTTATGGTTCAATTATGTTATTTAGAGCACATTGACTGAAACAATGAGAGACGTTTTGATGTAATGTAACAATATAAATATACATACCATAATACTTAATATGTGATTTATTCATCGCGTATTTTAAATTAAAAAATAAGGAAAATTTCATTTGACGGCATGTATGTGCGTTTAATGCGAAGTTAATAGATTTGCAGTTTGTACTGGAGACTTACATTTACCAATCTTTTTCCAGTAATAACCCCCACCCTCACACATTCTTGCTGGCGCCAAATTAAGCGATATAAGTGGTCATGACATGAGATTAACATAAGGTTCTTGAAAAGAGTTTAAAGACGTCCTTGCACATAGGGATCTATTCTGTTGGAAAAGGAATGCCGTCACTTTCTCTATGTACAGCTGAGTTGTCAAAGCATATATAATAAATATCAAAGTAGACACACTCCTAAGATCAATACAATGCTATGGCATAACTCCGGGTGTCTTTTAACAAAAAATTAAGTACCGTGCCTTTATCGAATTGAAATTCATCACTAATTACTAACCTGTGCTTCTCGATATGTTAATTTACTTTTAACTTACATTACTCTAAACGTTGCTGTTAATACTGAGAAATAAGAGTAACACAAGATGTGGCCGATATGACGTCAAGCCAAAATTCTAGATGCGGCGGTAATCTATTTTGGTGTGTTACAAGACAACTTTCATTACCAAACCGTTCATTATTGATTTTGTACTGGGAAATCGGTTCTTTGATGCCACTGTCCTGCATCTCATTTGCCCGTCTTTAACCACCAGTTATTCTTTTGCGTCATTTGGTTTCGGTTAAGCCGTTTGCAATTTCTCTAAACGAAAGACATCCTTGCTGGAAGACGACAATTTGCTTCCTTTGAAGTCGCTCAATTGAAAGTAATTTCCCCATTACTATATTTTAGATACAATCTTATTCTTAAAACTCGTGAAACAGAAGAAGAATAACCGAAACGACGCTAATTAACAATCGAAAGGATTAAACAATTGAAAAAACAAGTAGCAAGTGCCAAGTGGCTTTACAATTTGATCCCAACATTTAATCAACTATTATTTATTGGTAGCACATTTCTACCTAATTTGTCAAAAATTTGCACTCCTCCTTGGCGTTGCAGAACTTTGATATATTTAGGTTTATACGGAATACAAGAACCTGACGAATGATTTTTGCACGGAGTAAATGCTAAACATTAGTCAAACTTAAGCCATCTTAAAGTTAACCTTGTGAGATTTGGCGGTTAAATAAAAGTTAACTTAAATATAACACTTTTCTTAATTTTGTCTCACTTTTAGTGACTATAAGGTGACCTTATAGATAATATAGTGTAAAAATAGCGAAACGTTAACTTTGGTTACATAGGATATAAACATATTTTAGTATGGCCGCTTTAAATATCAACAAATAGATATTACTACAAAGTTTAATCATCGCAGATGGCATTTCATCACTAGCACAAGTTTTCTATAAACACTTTGAACAAAAAGAGAAAGATCTAGTTGCTGGAAACCATAGTCTCTAAATAATTTTTCGTAAATATTATTTCGCAATTTATGCAGAACAATTGCATAAATTTTCGCAATGTATTCCTTAAAATTGTAAACTTGATGTTTTGGCAATATTAACATTTTGGCTCGTCGTCAGCTCCAGGTATGCATTATTGTTATCATTGGCAGAAGTAAACTATTATCAACTTCCTTTTAAATAAGAACTTAGGTTGTACTTGCACGAGGTGTGTTTAAATAAACTTCTGTTATAAAAACTTTATTAATGTAATTACAATTTTCTTCAAGTTTTTCCCTTTCAAAGAGGTCTATTTTGCTGGGAATATATTGCTTCCGACATTCCTACCATTTTCGAAATATTTTCTAGAACGAGTTTCTGGGGATGGCTCATAGCTGTTATATTGCATTTTCCTCAATTTCGTTTATAGCTTGAAAACATAGCCCCTTTAGTGTTGCTTTTTACTTGGAAAACAACCAAAAATCTGCTGCGGTCTAGTATTGTGAGTCGAGTGGGTAGGACAGGACAACTGTTTTGTGTTTTGACACATGGTGCAGCTTCAAAATTGGCATTCCTACAGCTCATAGCTCTTCCTACTTACAGGGTCCCCAAAATACTCTAAAATTTACAAGTAGAACTTTTTGTTTACTGTCTCACCACGTAAAACGAATTTATGATGGACTCTCTTTCAAATCAAAAAAATACCAACAACACCTTCATGGTTAACCGACTCTTGTGGGATATTTTTGGGCGGGGAAATAATTGCCCTGGCACTACGACGATTGCGTTTTGGTTTTCGACATCGTAATCCTAAGCTAAGTCTCAGCTCTTGCTTCAATACTTTTCAAGAGGTTTTCATCGACATTGGCACGGTTATCCAGTTCTTCACTGATGTTAATAAGGGCCGAATTTTACAACAGTGATTCATTGCGCATTAGCTTTTTCTGTTAACGATCCTATGTTAAAACCCATTTCTTCATTACCCTCTCGGAGAACTTATATATCGATGATGTCATTGTTGAGGATCATATTTGAAATATTTATCAGTTGATGTTCTGTTGGTTTCGATACAATTGTACCATTTGTAGCACTGTATTCCACTCATAGGATTTTTGCAATGTTTTTTGAAACATATTCAGCATCTAGGTAAATTTTTTCCCATGTTTTATGTAACATTTTACATTACCACGTTTTCTTCATAGACCTTAATTTTTACTTCGTTAAAAATTCGACTAGCAGTTGTAGCTCGACTACTCACTATGGTATAGTAACGCGTCAAACGGCGTTGTGTTTCTGAAAGTTGTCGTTAGTCAGCATTATTTGTTACAATACACTCCTTGCAATGTCTGCACAATATTACAGAACTTCGGTTTTTATTTGTATATACTTCCTATTGAAAAGCACAGTACTGCATACATTTATGGTATATGCCATTTTAAACATCGGGGGTATACTGCTTTACCTATATATAATTTGAAATAACATGAAAGGTCTATATGTATTAGGGATTTGTTTTAGTGAGATAGGTCAGATAGGACAAGCACACATCAATCATGGGTTGCGCTGATAATAGAAGCCGCATTTCAAGTAGCTCAGAATATGTCGTAAGCACTTTGTGAAAAAGATAAGGGTTTTGATGGTGAAGGGCTACCATTCTTTGCAGAACTTGAAAGCAAAACCTTCTTTGCATTATCTTGTGACGTTTGTTCCTGACTTACCAATTAGTAGATATGAATAAAACCACTAGGTAGACTAATTATGATTGGTTGCCTAAATTCAGATCTATTCATCCTAACATATTTCTCAAAATCCAGAGACGGCACAATTTTTCAACAAACCACAGGTTGCAAGATGTTTTCAAATACTGCAGTTAAAAACAAAATTAATCGCACATGTATAAAATGTAGGCAACTCAAATTCATTCATAATTTAAAAACCAAGTATAATATTTATCAAGGGTAGAAACAAGTTAGCCAAAAAGGAGCAGTAATTATATTCCATTCACGGTAATCTTCCCCCAAAAAGGGAAAACGAGTTGATAGTGTAATGTTCCCCATTCTTTCTGTTACAGTTGTTAAATTAAATTTCTGCTGGTTAGTCATTCTCGACAACACGGTATATGCTTTTAATATATGAGTGAATACGTTGGCTAATACTACTTTACTCTTAACTAAGCTTGTATTACAAGAATATTTTTACTTTCTCTTACCTATATGAAATAAAGTATAGAGAAAGTATTGTTTTCGTCAAAAATTTTCGATGTCGAAATTTTAGTGGAAATATACGTTATCGGGTCCCTTGAGTCCGAAAATCATGTTTTTAAAAATTGGTCTGCCTGTGCGTGTGCGTGCGCGTGCGTGTGTGTGTCTGTGTGTGAACAAAATATCTCGAAAACGAAAAGTCGTAGATAAACCAAATTTTATATTTGAGTTTGTATCTATCCTCGCACGCGACTGCAACCATTTCACTAAAATCCAATAACCGGAAGTGCCACTTTATTATTGTCATTTTTTGGTTTTTCACGATTTTCTCAAAATTGATTCTAACGATTTTTTTTAATTTACTATATTTCTTAAACATTCCATGCCCTTTCGTATAATTAAGACTGTTTCTCAGAAAAATGGCCATAAAACGTGTAACCGGAAGTACTCTTACCATAAACTGTGAATAAAATAACTATGTAACTGAAAGTCGTAGATAAATGAAAATTTATATTTGGAGTCCTAACTATCTTTGTATATTAAATTTAGAATTTGGTTAAAATCCAATAACCGGAAGTACAACTTTATTTCGGTTATTTTGAGGTATTTTCCGAATTTTTCGTTTTTCCCGATTTTCTCGAAGTTCGATATAATGATTTTTTTAAAACTTATTAAAATTCTTAGCTATTTAATGACCTTTTATATAGTTTAGGGTATTTCTCAGAAACGTTTTCGTAAATTGAGTAACCGGAAATATCTTCACCGTTAACTCTAAATAAAATAACTATGAAACTAAAAGTCCTAGTTGAATTAAAATTTACATTTGTGGTCATAACTATCTGTGTATACAAAATCAAGAATTTGGCCAAAATTGAATAACCGGAAGTTCCATTTTATTTCTGCCATTTTTAGATATTTTCCGAATTCTGTTTTCACGATTTTCTTAAAACGGCGGTAACGATTTGTATTAAATTTAATATATTTCTTAGCTACCCAATTTAGTTTCATATTAACCAACGAGTTTCATTATTAAATTTTTGAAAACCGAGTAACCGGAAGTACTTGGAGTATTAGTTGTGAACGACATATCCCAAAAAAAAATCGTCATATGAAAATGAAAAACTATATTTAAGTTTCTTACATTCTGTGCATGAGATGGCAAGTATTTAGTTAAAATGTAATCACCGGAAGTGCTACTTTATTCTTGAGATTTTAAAGTTTTTTGCGATTTTCTCGAAAACGTCTTTAACAATTTTTTAAAAACTTTTTACGGTTCTTATGTCTTTGATATGCTTTTACGTGAACTTAGCGGTTTTGCTGAAAAAATGCGATGAAGTGAGTTATCAGAGAAAACCTCTGGAGTTAAGCAGGGTTTGTGTGTCCAGTAACTTGGATGGGTGACCATTAGAATTATTGCCTCCAAAATAAATATAAATAATATTTTAATCATTTGTGGGCATTTGCATATTTGTATATCTATGTACGTAACAGAAAGTCGTTTGTTGACTCACACCAGATTTTTTGTATTGGAAGTTATTGTATTAGAATTACTATTTTTATTTCTTTTCCATACTAGCGCAGCTTGTTAGATTGTTTGTAATTGCATAAAATTAATAGTCCCATAGTTATTCAATTAATAATGTTACAATATAAAAATATATAAAGTTTCATTCCAGTCAGTTTAACGGCTTTGTGACGCGACAAACTCAATAATTATAAAAGAATAACTGAGCTGTAAGAATACTGCTTTGGATAACCTCGATGAAGAAGTTTTTCGCCTACTTAAAGCGAAACTGTTTTATTAATTCCCCTTTTCTACTTTATTATGTCAAAGTCTTTTATGCCCTCTTTTGTGAAATAACTTTGACACTGCTACTAGATATTTAAATTCAATTAATATAATAAATTGAATTTGTGTTTGATATTTGGAATTTTTAAGTATCTATTAATTAGGTCGAAAAATATTGTATCTCACTCCGGTAGAAAAGCGTTTGTAGTCTTTAGCTGACTACTGCCCCCGTTTCGATTCGTTCCGTTCATGCAGTAGGCTACAAATGTCAACTCCCGGCTGCCGAGATATAAAACATATACCATTAGTCGCAGAAAGATAAAAATAGGTTAGGTAAAATTTTAAAATGAGACTACTTTAGTGTGTTTATCTAATATTGTGGTAGGAATTTATTAAAATTCATTAGAGATATCGCCTTCTTTCTTAAGGAAATAAAAGGAAACTAATCTTTTTCTAGCTGCTATGAATTGTCTATCAGGAAGTTGAGGAGATTGAGAAGATTGTGGATGTGCATTAAGTCTATCATTAGTTGAAACTTCCAAGAGACATGTTTCCTGTTTGATAGATTGTTCATGATCAGAATCTGGAGGAGTATTATTTGCAACTCATGTCAGAGTTCTTTTCTCTAATTCTTTCATTTTATTTTTATTTTTTGCACTATTCACTCTCCACTGATTCCTTTAAAATCTTTTTTCGCGTGGTACGAGATTTATGATGCTCTTTATTTTTCCTTCTTTTTTCGTCTCAATATATTTTTTCCTACAAGATTTAAGTTCTTGCTATTTCTAATCATTGAGTTTAATTCGTCCATATCTCATTTTTTCCAAAATTCCCTTTCTCTCCAATATTTCTTCACGAGTCTTTTTTCTCCTTGAAACTATGATTATTTACCTTCACAAACAAAACAGCACTAATTATATGAATAAAACAAATAAAAGATTTATTAAGTTCCCATATTTCCTTGAAATACAATATGAAACCGTCTTATACCTGAGCGATGTAATGTACAATGTAGAACCACAGTCTACATGCATATTGTGTGTCTATAATTTTACTGTGTTTTATGTTCAATTTTTAACTTAACGTCATTGTCCAGTCTAAAAGCCGACAGACAAATAACGACAGGAAAATAATGAAATCGTATAAATTTCACCAAATTATACAAAATTATTAGATATTTGGACAAAATAAAAGTTTAATATTGTTTACCATATACCAACTTGTCTTCACAGTTATATAGCACTTTTTTGACATTGAATTAATCAAACATTTGAACAATGGACTATATGACGCATTATCTGACCTGAAGCAAAGCGCTTTAATCACATGATGTTCCATGGAAGACTGAACGGGTGTACAAGACAAACTGACCAACCAGTGTGAAATTTGGAGGGTTCACGTGATTAACCTCTACATTACTGACATTTGAATTTTTGACATGATAATTTTAATGGAACAATTCCCGTATTTTAACGTTAATTATTTACGCGATAATATCATATGGCGCTTTCTATCTGGAGATTAGGGTTCTCCTCCTACTGGATGCGCATACAAGCTATAAAAATTTTGAAGTAATAACTTGCTAAACATAATGATTGTTTTTTGTGCAATTGTAGTTTGTTTGTTTGTTTTTGTGGCTAAGGGTTTGGGATGCGGAATTTCTCCATGCCTACTAGAATTTTGCCGAATCTGGAGAAGTTGCACCGCCAGTAGGGATTTCTAACGTATCAAACACCACATTGACACGGTACCTACGATTTTACTTCCTTATCCGAGAAGAAGGCATGTTTTTTAAATTTTTCTCCGCTGAAAAATTTACCGACCTAGATCGGGTTTGAACCTGCGTCCCTTGGGTATAGAGACAAACATGCTAACTACTACACCAGTCGGGGCCGGCGTGTAATTTATTCTAGCTGCAAGCCTAGTGAAAAGCTATTATTAATAAGAAATAATAAAATGGCTGAAGTGTTATCCAAGGTGAACGGAAAGACAGTGATAAACTACAATGGTGTTGGTGGACTTTTAATCGGGATATATTCCCTGATCTCTTATTTATTGCTATAACAGTAACAAATATTGAAGAAAGAAGCACACTACAATAAGTAACTGAACCAGAAAACCAGAGGAAGATGATAATGCTGTTTTATAAAATAAAGTTATCCTAGGTTAAAGAAATAGCCGAATTAAATATTGTTGCACCTATGAAATTGATTATAAACAACTTTTCTCTGATTTATCCTCTTAAAATTTAATCTGTTTCATTTACTTCAGACGTTCAAGAAGGTTTAAACGAAAAATATTATTAATTACAAAAATTTTTTAAAATCGTGCTAATCTTCCGTTTTTAAAGGCCGTATTGTGTATGTAACTCCAATCGTATTAAAAAAGCAACTCGAACGAGTTTCATTTGATCAAGCCTCATAATATTTCCGTGCTTTATCTGTTTGATATAGAAATTTAAATATACAACGGTAAAATATTTCAACAATTCACACAATTTTTGAATATTAATAAATGTTACCCGTATATTCTATGTGCATTATATTACTTGACAGAAATGGAATTTACAACATGATTGTACGATAGTTAACTTTATAGTGCATTAAAAAAGATTTCTTTTTAAATATGAATGATGAAATATTTCATCTGTGGCAATAAAAATGACATAAAAAGGAAGCGCACATTGGCACTGTTTGATCGAAGTTAAGATTTTATGCTATTGATATTTGTAAGAGATTTTTGTATAAGTTAGTATTTAATAACCTCATAAACATAAACTCATTCTTTTGGTAGAAACTTTCGTAAACTTAAGGGACTTCGATAAAATAATCCATAGAAATTACTTAGTGGTACATAATGAACAAATCAGAATAAATGTAAAGAAAATTAAAATAATGCCTAGTAGGAAGCTTTTGCGAACAATGGCAATAATATGAAGGGGCCTACATAGAAGCAAAATTAAGCAAATTTATCTTTCACCCTATTTTGTTAGAATGGGGACTTTCGCTTTTTACGTTAACTGATAAAAAAGGTGTGCATACTTATCCGAATAACTACGTTAAGTTTAAATTTAATGAAGCATAACATGTGATTATTAATATAAAAGAAATAAAAATATCAATCAAGTAGGTGCTAGCTATCCTCCATAAAACCTTGATGCGCTATTTTTAGGGGTTCAAAATTGACTTGCTTATAAAATGACCATTGAAATAACGCGAAAAATCGTAAAACCGTACATTTGGTTTCAGGGGTTAAAAATGAAGATAGACACCGCTAATATTTCATTTGTTTCCATTACAAATTAGGGCAACCGCAGCCCCTAAAACATTTATGTTCATTAAACTTTTATCTTTCATTTGTTACAAAAGAATTTAAATAGAGGTATGCTTTAAAATCGAATAATTTAATTAAAATTTAAACAAAATTTAAATGAGATCTTTTATATATTTAGACGTACATATTATATTGTGACTAGGCTATTGCAAATTGCAAATTGCAAATTAATAAAATAAATTATTTAATGCGTTTACATATTTAATTCTTGTAAGAAATAAATTTTGACGAAGACTTTTTACTAAAATCTGGTGTAAAACAACACACGATTTTCTCTTACATATCATAAATATAAAATAAAGTTAATGATATTAATTACTTACCCATACACATATACGTATATACACCAAATTAGATAATGATAGCCGATTCTGTGACCGCATTCTGCTCCAATAATTGCTTTTTAATTACTTTTTAATGAGCTTTCGCATTCCAATGTATATACAGGGCGCGTCAAAATTTATATACAGTGTGCGTCAAAATAAATATAAAGGGTGAGCTAAAATAAATATACAGAGTGCAGCAAAAAATGGCGGATTGAATCAAAATTATGGATATAGTGCTTGCGGCCATCTTGGAATTCTAGGGAAAATCTGGAGACTTTTTACGGGGAATCTAGGGAATTTCTCTGGATTTTGGCGGGAATATTTGAATTTTGGTGGCCATGTTGGATTTTAACGGTCGCCATCTTTGATTTTATGGCGGGGATATTTGAATTTGAGGAAAATCTAGTTATGTTTGCCGGCCATTTTTGATTTCTAGGGATTTCTCCGTAATATTGATGATGGATTACAAATTCGCCGACGAAACGTAGTATATGCATGTGCATACTAATATATGACCATTAGGTATATTGATGTTTATAATGAAACGCCATGTATATTGTTCGTTGTCAATTTCCTGGAACTTCCGTGTAGTAAACAAGTATGACCTAAGGCTACATGCATATGTGACAACCTCGAAAATGAGGTTTTTTGTAACAGTATTCTAGAACAACGGGAAAACCGGTTCTTTCACCTTGTACTTTCAATTTCTCGGAATTTCCGTGAGTAGAACGCCATGTATATTGTTCGTTGTCAATTTCCTGGAATTTCCGTGTAGTATACAAGTTTGA
>JAHWXV011241052.1:0-10144 GCA_024586415.1 Phrixothrix hirtus
TATCTACTTGTACTAACGAGTTAATTTTAGATTAATTATGAAATGTGACGAAAACAATTCTCATAGCGTTTTACGTCATTAAACTAACCTAATAAAAAAAGTAATATAAATATACATGGACATTCCGGGTGCTAACATAAAATACTAAATAAAGTGTTCTGAAAAATTAAATTATTTTAAGGTGTAACTAAATTATACTGCAAAATGCACCTTTTAATAGAAAAAGAATAAATTATAATTAACAGTAAGGTGATTTTGGTGTCAATTTCGGGTACACGTTACAAGCTGGAGTCTCTCTTATCGTTTCGTCTACAGCTGATTGACATGCCATCAGGAACAGATGTAAGTACTAGTCCCAAACCCTATGATGGGCTGAGACAACTTTTGACAAATATTTTCCCATGGATCTATTCGTGCGTTTTACCATTCCATCTGACTGTGTGTAAAAGCAATTGTTCTGGTTTTGCGTATCTTCAACAGCTGGCAGAGAATTTGGAACAAGGCCTACTCAAAATTTCTTCCTTGGTCTGAATATAATTCCAAATGAATCCCAAAACGGCTAAAGAGCTCTTTCACCAAGGCCTCGGCTACTGTAACCGCCTCTTGATTAGGTAGAGTGTATGCTTCGGCCCATTTATTAAAATAGTCCATTGCAATCAAGATGTATTTATTTCTCACTTCGGTTTCTGGAAATGGACCAGCTATATCGATATCTACTCTTTCAAATGAACTACCCACATTATATTGCCGCATCGGTGCTTTTCGCCTTCTTAACGGACCATAACCAGATTCACATATTACATATTTTCGACACCATTCCGTAACATCATCCTTGCAGTTCATCCAATAAAATCTTTCACGGGCACTTTCCAGAGTTTTCTTTGCTCCCATATGCTACTGTCGTAGAATTTCTGCTGCTCTGGTTTTCGGAACCACCAATTGCATTCGTCTTTTACTTCCATCATTATTCTCCAGTACTCTTTCTAAAAGGCCGTTCTGAACTTGTAAGGAGCCCATTGGGACTGCTTTAACAATGGTATTAAATGAGGCCGCTTTCTCTCCAGCTAGTCTTCGACTTTATTCCTCCGTTTTAATAGTACATCCAGGTCTGGGTCATTTTCTTGATCTTGTTTAACATTATCTGAGTTCCAGCCATCGTTACTTACAGTAGTAGGGTTGACAAGAGATTCTTCAACTGTTGACTACAACAGAGTATAATGTTTGCAATATCCTGTGCAAGGCCGTTTTGCTAAACCGTCAGCATTTCTATGAATTTTTCCGGCACGATGCTGAACTTCAAAGTCATACTTTTGTAGCCGTTCAATCCATCTCGCAATTTGGCCTTCTGGATTCTTAAACTGCAGAAGCCATTTCAATACTGCGTAATCAGCTTTTAATACGAAATTTCACCCGTTAAGGTATTTGTAAAAGTGCTTGGCAACCTTTATGATCGCTAGTAATTCTTTACGCGTAACAGAATAGTTCCTCTCAGGTTTGGACAGCACTATTCTAAAATACCTAATTACTCATTCTCATTTGTCTTGAATTCGCAATAGCACTGCGTTGGTGCCAACGTGGCTAGGATCGATATTTAAGACAAATCTTCCTTCTATTCTGGGGTAGCTGATTATAGGTACTTTTATCAACGTTCATTGCTCCATAAATATGACTGGTCTTCTTCGGTAAGTTTTGTAAGCGGTTTATAATATCTGCAAATCCACGTAAAAATCGACGATAGTAAGTGCATAACCCCAAGAAGCTTCTTAATTCATGTTTATCTTTCGGTTGTAGCCATTCTCGTACAAACATAATTTTCTCTTGGTCAGCTGCTACACCTGTTTTAAAAACTACATGACGCGAGTATTTCACTATGTTTTGAAACAAGTTGCACTTTTTCGGACCAAGTTGTAGATGTATACTTCATAGTCTTTTAAACACCTCTTAGAGATTCTTCAGATGTTTGTTGAAGGTTTTTCCAATAACTACGACATCGTTCAAGTATACTAGACATGTTTGCCAAGACAACGCTCTCAGAATCAATTCTATTACCCTTTCAAACGTCGGTGGTAGGTTTCATAAGCCAAAGGTATCAGGTGAACTGCCAGAGACTAGATCCAATAGAGAATGCTATCTTTCCCGGTGCTCAGCCTCCATACCAACTTTCCAATCTCCACTTTTCATGCGTGAAGTCGCAAACAATTTTGATTGGGTAAACGTGTCTAATACGTCATCAATTCTAGGTAGAGGATAGTTGTCCTTTTTGGTTACATTGTTTAAACCACGGTAATCTATACAGAATCGAGTGCTGCCATCTTTTTTCTTAACTAGTACAATTGGCGATTAGCAAGGACTACTAGATAGCTCTATTACCTCTTAATGGGCCATATCCTTGATTATTGTTCGGTTACCTCTCTTTTGAATAAAGGCAAACTACATGGTCGATGATGTATTGGTTGGGCATCACCGATATTTATTTTTTGCGTCACAACATTTGTTCTTCCTTTTAAACCGTCATCCGTGGAAATATGTATCAATTGTCTGTCTTTATTTTGCTCATGGGTTAAAGCATTGTCTAAGAATTCGAGCGTGGCATGCAGCTTGGACAAATTCTCTACGGGCAAAACCTTCTTACTGGTTTTTGTGCAACCAACCAGAGATGAGATATATTTGCATGTACTTGATTTGGTGCCCATCTCAAGTGTTATTTGGAAGGTATTGGCGTTCATCAAGCGAACAAGGGTTGTTTCTTTGGGCTTTATCAACACTCTTCCAACTAGAATATTACTACCAATATTTATGTTACTGGCTCCTAGGATTCCTACGCATCCTGTCCGGAAGTCGCCATTCAGTTGGCCCGTAACTATTGTTTCACTGCTTGACGATAATATCACTTCTTTTGCTAGGATTATTTTTATTGCAGAGTCATCTCGTTGATTAATTAATCGTCAATTCGTATGATATAGTTCTTCAAGTCTAAAGCAAAGCCAAACTCAGACTTATATCCATACCCAATATTACTGGTTCGTGAATATCAGCTACTAGCGTGCGATATGTGCACTTCCTAAAATCGATCTCAATATCTGTAATAACTTCACCATGAACGGTTGTACGGTTTCCTGTAACTGTACGCTATCGGAGCTGTGAAGGCAGTAATCTTCCTTTCTCAATAATGTTTGGTTCCACTATTGTCTTCGTTGCTCCCGTATTTAGCAGCATTTTGCAATTCTTCCCGGCAATTGTTCCATTCATGTAAAGACTATCCAGTTTATGTTTTAACGATTCCACTTGGATGGTTACTTCCTAATGTTTTGTATTATCATCAGGACTGCTCATAGTATATTGACAATTTTTCTCTATATGCCCCTGTTTACCACATTTCCTGAATCATAGTTTACATTCTGCCGGCTTTTGCATCTTAAATAATCTTAGCGCTATCTTTTCTAAAGTCTCAGAACTAGTTTTATTTTTCTCAATGTGTCACACATGAATATGACCCTTTGATGCTTGTTTGGCTGCTTCAAATTCCAGTGCACTAAGCCAATGCACTAGCAAGGTTACGCGGACGTGCTAATCTAAGTGCCTCTTGTGTTTTAGAATCCCGTAGACCATTCATAAATGTTTACACTCCAATTTGTTCAATAAAACTGTCAGGAGCTGTTGAGTATGATAATCCTACTAACCGCGCAATTTCAGGTTCGAATTCGTGGGATTCTCTTCAACCTCTACTGTACACGATTTCTTAACTGGGCATAGTAGACCTGTTGCAGATGTTTATCACCATATCGTATTTCCAATCGTGAAATAAGGTAATCGAACTTATTTGGTAGATCATCCGGTATTGTTTGTAAGTTGTCTTCCTTCATACATGGGCACTTCAATGTGTCTTCTAGTTCTTGGCATGCCATTTTCAATAACAGCCAAGTGTTTAACTAGCTGCATATTCATTTCTGTTAATTGTTTATAAGGAACCGTGGGTGCTTCCATCTTAGACATGCTGAATGCTTTATTTACGGTAGGGAGAATAAGTTTTTGATATCTTTCGTAGCACTTCTTAGTAAATTCCTCATATTTTGTTGCCATTTCATTGGTAACATCTATTTATTTTGACTTGATTTAATTTCTTCCTTGATTTGCATTAATTAATAACATTTCTTCTTTTAATTTGTTTATAATTTCTTTTTTTAATGCATTTAGGCTTGACTTAATTTCATTTTGTAATTTATATTGAGTTGATTCCATTTCTTCTTTTAATTTGCTTGTAACTTCTTTTAATTTATTTTGTAATAATTTCTTTCCCTTCCTACAGGTATCATCTGCGAATTGTGGACGAGAGCCAAAACAAGTGTAACAAAGCCACCCACGCCACTCTCCGATTAATTTCTACTGCGCTAAGCCGCGATAAGTTTCGTTTTCTATTGCAACACGAACCACCGAAGGGTTGTTGTAAGATCCTACGCGGCAGTTCTTTAAGCCTATATTTAGATTGTCCCACGTAGTTGTATGCGCATGTATTACATGTTATTCGATAAACTAAATTACTACATAATAATTTGGAGGTTAAATCTTTAATATTACTAAAAAAAATTTTACAGGAAACATCCTAGTAAAACAGATTTTGATAGGACGGTTTCGAAATAAAAATTTTATGCTTGTAGCTAAATTGGGAATATAAGGTAATGTAACATATTTTAAATCTTGTTCGTTCTTAGAATTTTGCGAAAAAATATGTAGGTTTGTAGAATTGGAAAAAATTAGTTTATTAAGAAGAAAGTTAGCGAAATCATTCTCTAAAAGAATATTTTTTAAAAATAACAAATCTTCTTGCAGAAATCTGAATGTGAAATTTTTGTAATCCGATTTTTTAAACAAGGTACTAAATTAATTTTATATTGTTTGGGACAAAAAGGAAAGTATTTTATAAATTTATTGGAATTAGAAAGCTTACGATACCACCAAAGATTAAGACCTGAGTTTGATTTAATTATGATAGTATCAAGAAAACTAATTTGATTATTATTTTCTATTTCACATGTAAATTTGATTTTATTATGAAATGAATTAAAACATTTTAAGGCGGCATCTATTGATGTTTCAGGTAATAGAAATAGTAAATCATCTACATATTGCAAAACAAAATCAAATTTTACTTTAGAATTTGAAATACCTAAATTAATAATGTGTGTCATAACAATGTCAGCTATAACAGGCGATAACGAAGATCGCATTGGCGTCCAAAAATTTTTTGGTAATAATTACCATTAAAGGTAAAGTATTTAGAATTAAAAATCCAACTACAAATTTCAATAAAGATGATTTTAGATATTTTAATGTTAGGTTGAATTAAATTCCAATTCTTATTTATAATGTCAAGAAACAGATCTATAGCAATATTTGTAAGCAGCAGTATTGGACAAACTACCCCTGGAAAATCTATATAAACCAAAAACAACGTAAAAATTAGTGTCCTTTCCTGAACACCGAAAATCGATGAGGCATCACCACTTTACAGTGAAAATATACAGTAACCAAATTCAATGACTCAAATTCCCGGTGAAAAAATTTCATGTTTATGAATTAAATTAGAGAAAAAACAATTAACAGTTATATTGTTACACTCATGACCGTGAGAGGCTTAGGTCTACTCTAAGTTAAAAAATAATTATAACACGACAACGTGTTAAATAATAAAAAGTGTGGAATTCTATCACGTTGGAAAATACTTCGCTGCAAAGTATAAAAAAGTTAGTCCTAGAATTTAAATCAATTTGTTCGTATCCAGGACTGATGACGCGGGCGCGATAAATTAGATTTATTTCTGGCTAAACAACGATATATAATTTTTATTATTCATTCATGAATTCTTTCATTCAAATCCGAGTATAAACCAAAAATACCTTTCTTACGACCAAGTTATTTTAATTGTTATTTAGTATTTAGAGTAAGCAAAGTATTAACAAACAATTTTATTGTAAACATTTGGAAACCATTCTTGTAAACTGATAGCATAAAAACGAAATTAAATTACTTTTTATTTCATAAATTTAACTGTTTTACATTTATTCAATTATTACATTTTTATTTTATTATGTATTATATGTATGTGTTATCTTTTTTATTCTATTTTAATAACTTGTTTTATACTGACATTGGTATTTGCTAGAGACATAACAAAAGCATGCACTTAACAGAAAACCTTAGCAGGTAAATGTAAACAACCGTACGCGTTCTAATGAGACTCAAGATACAGGGTTATGCTGGTTAAATAAAGAAGTTGTGTGGCCGACGACCTATAATTCAAAATAAGTAAACAGCTCGATCAACCACTTGTAACCATTTGTAACAAATCAATTAAATGGATTTTGAGTCAGAAATTCTATAAATATATACAAACTCAATTAGAGAAATGCTACCGATTTTCAGGAACCTCATCTAAATGATACGTTGAAAAAGTTTTTAATTAATGAAATCTCACTCAGCTAAAATATTTTATTTATAAATTGACAAGTGTAACGTCTTCTGTTTCGCGAAGCAGTTTCGTTCAATTAATTCATTTGTAATTAGTTATATGCCCTGACACTTTATTTTGATGAAAATATTCATCAATGACCTCAGTTTCTAAAGGAAATTATTTAATTTAAAATCTACCTTATAATTGTGTTTTTGTTTTCCGTCAGTAGAATTTAAAATTAGAATTTGCAATTTATTGGAGATTTGAAATTGCAGAACGTAACAATGAGGTTAATTAGAATAAAAAGCACGAACCCTGCTTGTGACGCACGTAGCTTGGGAGGGGGTCGTTGAATGCTGCATTTAGTCACCACCCCATCACCTAGGTTACGGACCATAACCCCACTATCATAGCACTCATTCTGCATCCCAACCACCTGTAGGGGAAGTGTAAAGGGGTTAATTAAATATAATAATATTTATTACTTGTTTATACTATCTTTTTTCAATTTAGAAATGTACATGTGAGGATTTGTATAATTTAAGGAATTTTCCACATACTATCAAATATTTAGATAAAAAGCATTAAAGATAAAAATCATTTGTATGTATAGATATGAGTATGTCTGTAATTTTTAAAATCTGTTCAAGTAATTACCTATATATAGATAATAACAAGTACATTTAATTTTATACGCCCTTATGAAATATTGAGGGGTAGGTAGGGATATTTTTGTATGACGTTCCCTAGTTTCCCGGTTGCATCCTGACCTACTTTAAAATGGATCGATGCGCCTATAGCAACGAGTTCGCTGGCCTACTTAGCTAGGGGCTGCAATATGGTTGGTAATCTGTTTGAGGAATTTAACGAGATTTCAAGTTTCGGATAAAAGCTTCTAAAATAGAAGCACTGTATTAAATTAATTTAAAATTTAATTTCCCTAGCTTTGGAATACATTTTAGAAATAAATGAACTTTAAACATTATTTTAATAAATATTTTAATATATACCGATGTATGCATGTATATTAAAATTCATACACATGTATAATAATTAAATTATAAAATATTAAAGCCAAACCCACAGTCATTGTGATTGTGGCCAGGTTTGAAATGAATTAAGAACACCCCTTTAATTCAACGAAAAGACCATTCAATTCTCGTTTACAAGCACTTTTACATTATTAAATACACATTTTAGTGGAACGTTCGTTTAAAGGCGCATGATGCAGCTTTTTCAAATAAACAGAATACAAAATCTCTTTGTAAACAATACGCCTCACTTGATATTTCTTTAAACACGAATAAAACGTTCTCCTATTTTATCTACAAAATTCATAAAACTTTTATTGCTTGCAAAAGATATTTTATCTAATAGGCAGCAGATTAGGGAGGATCAGCAAGATTTGCTTGAAATGTTCCGAATCTTCTTTATTTTTAAATATACACATTCCAATACTTGTGGTGCGCCTTTTGTTATTACAGTATGACCTATCAATACAGGGTGCGTAAAACCTCGTAGTAAGTGAGAACCTAGAGATTACGGTGGCTAGAGGTCCCGAGGCAAGTAATATTACACCAAGTAAAAAAGCTGCGCTATCTAACCATGTCGAAGGACCTTATTGGTTACCATTAGGCAGTATTGAGCAATTTATTAAAATTACTTTATTACGTACTCGATTTTACATAATTTTTAGGTTTTAGTATAAGTAACCAAACCATTTCCAGACGTTATTATGCAAATAAGCCTCAGAGCGATACCTTTTCTCCGAACTATCGCGACTATCTTTACCTGCAGGTAAATTTTTACACTTTATTTTTAGATTATTTACTTTAAATTTTGTGGGTCACACTAAACTTCTTTTTACGACCAATGTTTGCAACATTAAGTAACAACATTTATTTAACTTTAAAATGGAAAAATAATAATATAAAAATTATGCAATCAGAAATCTTAAATGCTAAAATTTGTTAAATTCCTATAACAGTTATACAATAAATGGAAAGACCTTTTCGGATAGATCCCTTAGAGTGTTCTGTCTGCAAAAATGTAAACAAGCAGTTGAACGAACTTTGAGTACAGAGGGATTTAAACGACGGATAGTAAAGGTTAAGTTTGTAGGTAAATTAAATTAATTTTACAATAAAATGGGTTTTGTTGTCAGCTCTCGCTGGTTTTTTTGTTATAAATACGTTAATTAAATCATTAAAATATGAGTATGCATTATTTACTTATAAGAAGTTAATTAAAATCAGATTAAATTCATAAATTATTAAAAACATCCTTTTAGTTAAAGAATAAAATTACCTTTATATTAAACTATTATAATGCACCTCTTATGGTACAAGAAAATTAATATTTTAAAATCCCACACAAATTTAGAATTTCGTTCCAGCTATGTAAACACTTACGTCAGCTTTGTACGTACGATGTATAACAATTTGGTATCCAAGTAACTTTTCAAGGGTAAAATATAGACCGTTTATTCTCATAAACATTCCAGTGATTAGTTGCTGAAGTAAATAGAGTAACTTGTAAAGGCAGAAACGAATATAATAACTAACAGGGCATTGGAATATTACATTACGCATTAGGTTATGTGTCGCCAATTTAAAGCCAACGTTGTAAAAGAATGTGAACCTCTCATAGAAAACATGAGTAATAAGATTATCTTGGATCGTTGCGAGAAATATATGATCTCATCCGAGGGGGTTAAGGTATAATCCATATGAACGATTCGGTAACGAAAAGTTAGTTCTGATTGAGCCACGTTTGCGTTAAGTAGTGAGAAGCTCTAAGTGTTGTTCGGGGGTGTTCTTATATTTGTTTTAGGAAACTACTTGGGCTATTGTTAAAGAAATTAAGTACCTGCCTGATTTTCGACCCCTAAGCAGAAACTCCAAATAAATAGGATTTGTACTTTAATAAAAATGCGACCTGTTTCATAGATGCATCTTTCCACCTAAAAATAAAAGATCGATCCACTTCCCGAACGCAAAGTAAACATCCACCTGTAAGCGCTTTATATTTTCTTTGCTCCTTCTTCGCTTATCCCGATTTCGGCATGGAAGAATTACTTGTGCAAATCGTTTGCAATCATCGAATGTTGTGCTGTTACTACTGACCTAGTTTTGCTTGAATAAGTTAACGTCAATTTAGATTAAGAAAGTTTCCACCTGTTTCACTTACCAACTACAGGAATAAATAAACTACGAACTTAGAATATCAGCGGTAGTCTTGAATTAAAATTTGCTTTAGTAAAGCGTTTTACGTTTTTTTAATATCAATCATGTAAATTCACCAACTGTAATACCTTAGTTTTGTATGTAAATTTATTAGTTTAGGATTACCTTTGTTTAAAATACCCTAAGTACCCACTTATTTATATATTATTTTGACGTATCTTTTCCTTCAAATATTGTCTTGTCGTTAGCAAAAACTTAGGGCTCATTTCAAAAATTGGTTCCTTTATTCAAGCCCTCCAGTTGCAAAGGTCAGCCGATTTACGTCAATAATTGGAAAGGAGCCTAGATTTTCGTTAGCTAATGTATTGTGTTTTTAGAATATAAGTTTGAGCTCATTTCTTGTTCGACGAATGAATTTATATATGTACATATTTGTGTATTTGGTGCAAACCAAGTTAATATAAAGATGTTCTCGTGCTTCAAATTTTAGTTCTTATTTCATCAACGACAA
>JAHWXV011242061.1:0-15029 GCA_024586415.1 Phrixothrix hirtus
TAGAATGTAATAAAATTAAAAAATATATAGGTTGCTATTTAAAAATAATGAGATTTTGCGATTTTTTGAAAATAAAGTTTGTCATTTTTTTCGAACACCCGGTATAAATTTGTAAAATTTTAATTAAGGTATTTGATGTATCATAGTTTGATAAATAAATATGTAAAATTTTGTTTGCTTAAATTATTGCACGTATTAGAAATTTGGCTTCTTGTGGAACACTGCAGAAGCTTATTTTTATAAATAAATTGAAATATTCCAAAAACTCGTAATGACAGAGTAAATTTTTTTAAACCAAATCGCCTTATAATTAGGTCTGAAATACATATCAATAATAAAAATTGCTATGTTCTATTTGAAATAAGGAAGTTCATGTCCATTTTCGGTATAAGCGGAAGTAGCTGAAATCTGAAAATATTTTATGTCGATTTATGACTTAAACCCCTTATGTGGAAGGTCTTAAATTTGAACTCCTATTAATTGTCCATATCCTTTTAACAATGGACTTATTTTGACCCAAACCCCCTCGTCGCAGATCTCGGTACAGCGAATCTTGGGACAATCTGCATAGCTTTGGTTTAACCTAAACCTTGTGCCATTTAATAACAGTAAATACTTATGACGTAGAAAATATTTGCAGTTAAAGCTTTGAATTCAACTTTGCGGTGTAAGTTAGTTGGCCATATAAATCTAAATCAACTTGGCAACTCTAGTTTGCTGGAAATATAAATTTGAGTGTTTACATTAAGATTAATGCTCAACTATCTTTATATTTTCATAAATATATTAATATTTTTCTGGTTTATCAATTAATTTTGGTTAGGTTACAGTTAAATTTAGGAATTAATTTGTAAGTAAATGTTACCAAACTTTGAGATACACTGTAGATTACAGGTACTGGTTTGCAAAAGCCATTGCATTAAAGCTAGAAAGTACCCTAATAGTTTTAAATTAAAATGTCCTTTTCTTGACACTGAAGAAAGATATTTTAAAAATGTTGCAAGAACAATTAATTTTTACACCTATACACGGAGCTAGTTCAACAAGCTAAATAAGAATGAGACATGAAAACACCAGAATATAATCAATGCTATTTTGGGTACCAGTTTTCAGAAACATCTGTCAGTTATTTTGTATTTGACAGTCATTTAAAGTAAATAACTTGTATTAGTTTCACTATAACGGAAAAAGTGATTTTCGTGTTCTCATTAAACATTACTTTCTGCGTGGAATAACAATCACATACACACACAAAACCAAAGCATGAAAAAATTATCCGCACTCTCCTCCATCAACTAAACTGATTTGTAGCGGCTTAGGGCCATTTGCACCATATACACTTAAATTAAACTTTGCTTTTTTTACCATAGAAACAATGGTGATGACAATCATATTGCAAAATTTAAGTAAAGCTTAGATCTAAACGAAAATGGTGCAAATGAGCCTGAATGATTTTCGTCATGGTAGTGCGAACATTCGCCATGCCGAGCTATCTGATAGGCCAAACGATGCCGGTGTACCCGAAATGATAAGAAAAGTGCATGATATTGTGTGAGCAGATTGTCAGTGAAGATGCGTGAGATTGTAGAAGCTTTCAACTTGTTAATTGACACAATGGTTTTAATTTTACACGGTAATTTGAATATGAAAATACTTTCAGCAAGATAAGTGTCACATTCGTTCAAAGTGGACCGGAAACGTAACCCTTTAACGACTTCCCAGTATTAGCTGTAACTATTTGATCGCAGTATATCTGAATGTTTGCATCGATTTATTACTTCCGCTGAAACCTGGAGCCTCTACTATAATCCAGAAATCAGATATCAATCGACGCAATATGTAGAAGGTGGTTCTAGCTCACCGACGAAGGTGAATAATGTACCATCGGCTGGCAGAGCCATGGCAACCGATATATGGGATTCTTGCGCAATAATTTTCATTTCAAAGGTAGGATATTAACGGGAAAGTATTAGTTGTTGGGCCAATGGAAACAGCAAAGAAAATCGGCAATATTTGGCAAAGGAAAAAATTTTGTTCCAACGCGATAATGCACTATTTAATTCTTCAACCATTTCAACTGCAAAAATACATGAATTGCGTGTATAAATGATTTCACATGCCCCATGTTTATTCAATTTGGCTGCTTCTGACTAACTCTTATTCTGAAACTTGAAAACTTGGGTTCCTGGTAAGAAATATTAGTAAAACGAGTAAGTGATGGGCATATTTTGCGGTATTTAATGGATCTTGTTACACTAATGACACCAAACGTCTTGAATAGCAATAAAATAAGACTATTGAGTTGGAGCGGGACTATGTCCAAAAATAAAATCTTTTTAACCCGAAAAAACAACTGCTTGTTTCATTTTTACATTACTTACAAGGGAAAATCTCCAAGTGTTAATGCCCGATTTCAATGAATTTTTGCATACATACAGAACTAATAAACATAACTGACAACTATTTTTTTTGTCGGCAACCGAGTTCATTTAAAGGGTGATAACGAACTTCAAAGATAGGGTGAAAATTTGTTTTTTTAATAATTCGTAAACCGTAATAGATAGAAAAATATTTTGAACTGGCACTACCCTTTATTCATAAAGAGATGTCTGTTGATGTCTACTCTGATCCAGTGGCGTACCCGCTGGGGCACAATTGACGTAAAATTAGGGATAAACCTACAACAATAGCAAAATGTTTCATCTAATTAAAGATTTAATTTCATGTTCATAAGATACGTTAAAAATTCTAATTTAATTGTACTTCCTGAAATTCATACCGTTACGTTTAAAGCCTACAATAAAGTACTTCGCGTTTCGTGCAAACTGCGCATTTAGTGTATAATAAATGATAAATAATTATTTGTTCTGTTTAAATAAATCTTTGTTATTAATGCAAACCATTTACTACATGCTCGCATCCCCAAAGTTGGGGTGTAAATTAGATTTCATTAAATATCTGGAAAACGAAAGCAGGCAGAAGAGCTTTAAACTGAAACAATTTTCATTTATTTTTGAAAGATTTCTTATAGATATACATTTCAGTGAATGATTCCTTGCAGATTCATTAATCCAAAATTTACATAGTTTCTGTTCTGATGGTTAACTTAAACTTGCTTTTTGTTATATTTTTAACTATCGTACATTTCTTATTACCAGATGTAACGATTCCTAAAATAGACAAAGGGATACTATAACAAATTTAGAACCAAACATCTGCGATTCCTAAAATGGATGTGGGAAAAGCAGTAATAAAAATGTGCTACCGTATTATTAGTTCAGTTTAATGAAGATATCTGTACCTGATAGTGCCCAATTGTTAGTAACAGTCGCTAATAATTTCTACTAACATGGTACAAAGAAATTTAACAAATGCAATTCACATGCTAATGACAACGTTTCAAGTGAGTAATTTCGTTTCAAATCCTATAACATACCGGGAAATAGAATTGCATGATTTACTAAAAGATATAATGGACAGAAAAACTGAAGGTATTGCATTTACTATTGAACATGATACCATATTACAATTGGACTCTACATTAGAACGCAATTTTGTAGAAGATATTGAAGATTTTATTGAAGATTCCGAAGCACAATCTAAAGAAAATATAGATTCCAGTGACGACAATCAATTAGAAAAATTTAGAATACTAGACGAATTGCCCTGTTCCTATGGTTAAAGTGATTCTATTGATATTGAATATGAACAAGATGTCGAATTTTGAAAAAGTGGTAAAAGCAAACGCAAACGTATTGAAAGTATTCGTAACCGTTTTAAGCGAGTAAAACATTTAAACAACAGTTATACAAAACAGTTATATAGGCGAGAGAAACATACAGAAGAAGGTGGAACTAAAACAGGCAAATTAAAGTTATTAATGAATATGTTTGGACAAATTTTAATGAATCAAACGAAAGGGGATCTATAATTCATGATATAACTCTACCCCAATGGGCACTTGCAGCAAAATATTTAATATAAATGCCCGAGTTTAAGGCCTCAAATATATTGCTGCTCCATTTTAAAAAAAAATCGTATCGTTTCTAGGAAAATAACAAAATTTATCACAAAAACAGAGCAAGAAGGGGTTTCGAATTTAAAACAAATATATGAAGAATTTATTAATGTAGTAAAGCCTCATATGGTTAATTATAGTCTGAAAAATGTCTTTAATTCCGACCAAAAAAGTTTCAATTTAGAAGGGTATAAAATCAGTTGCTACAGTTGCCCAATCAGTGTCGGCGGCTACGCATAGTTATTCAGTTCAAACTACTATATCCATTGACGGTGAGTTGCTTTCACCTTTGTTTGTAGTGTTAAAAGAATCGACAGGCGTATTAGGTCCTAGAGTAAAACAATCGTTATTCAAAGCAGAAAATATTTCCACGTCCAAAAGTGGAAAATTAACAACTGAGCATTTTAAAGACTGGTTTCAGAATGTGTATTTAAGTAATATTGCCACAAACTCACTCTTATTGTTGGATTCATGGAGTGGTAAATGTCCTAATACTGTAGTAAAGATGATGCCATCAGATAAGAAAGTTACAATATTAACCATACCACCCAAAACAATACCATATTTGCAGCCTATAAATGTTTATGGATTTCGTTTTTGGAAAAATTTTGTGTGAACGTCATCTGATTTAATCTTGGTATCAAATAGTGATATTAAGCTTCATTTGAGAAATAATATAAAAATTCAATCTTTAATGCACAATTAATTATCATCACCCCATTTTAGACATACCTTCAAATATGCAAGGTAGAAGAATGGATCTTTAGATAAACGACCAGTTTCATTTATTAATCCAGTAGAATATTCCTTTTCTAAAACAAACTGATTTGAAGCCAACGTGCGCTATATGTGGAGCAAATGCTATTATTCGCTGTATATGGTCTAAAAGGTATTTCTGCATAAAAACTTTATTTTGAAGAATATCATTACTGTGAAGATCATCAATCCTAATTTGCACGTTTACAATATATTGAAGTTAAATATCAAAATAACAAAGATTTATTTAAACAAAAAAATAATTATTTATGATTTATTATACAGAAACTACGCAGTTTTTACGGAAAGCGGATTATTTTTTGTAGCCTTTAAACTTAGTGGTATGAATTTCAGGAAAGCCACTTAAATTAGAATTTTGAACTTAGTTTATAAATATGAAATCAAATTGTCAATTAGATGACAATTTTGCTATTTTTGCAGGTTTCATCCCTAGTTTTACGTCAATTATACCCCAGTGGACACGCCACTTGATCATAGCAGACACAACGGAAAGCCCTTCGTAAATAAGGCTAGTGCCAATTGAAATTTGTTTTATCTATTACGGTTTTTGAATTATTAAAAAAAACAAATTTTCGCACTAACTTTGAGGGTCGTTGTCGCCCTTTAAATGGCCTCAGTTGCCGGTAAAAAAAATAGATGTCAATTATTTTTATATGTTCTATATATATATAAAATTTCACTAAAATCGGGAATTAACACTTAGAGATGTTCCCTTGTTAGTGAATTATCCACATATGGACTTAACTTAATGTCGTAATTTAGCTCTAAATTTATATGTATATTGCTTATGAACTAAGTATTTTCGATAACCGCCGTCATATGCGAGGGGTGTTCAATTGTTTCGGGAATTGGCATGAAAGCACAATGAAAATATAGTAATAATGTTTCTATTGTTTTTCAAAATATTCTCTCTTAAAGCCAATACACTTTTGCATGTGTTCGTACCAGTTGTTGAAGCACTTTTTCCATTACGAAGATGGTATAGCATAAATGTGAGTTTTGAATGCTTCCACAGCATCTTCAACTTTTGAAAAACGGGTTCCACACATTGTATTTTTCACAACCGGGAATAATAAGCAATCATTTGGACCTAAATTCGGACTATATGGACAAGGAGTCGTTAATTCTATCTTTTACTGCTTCAAATAATCGACAGTTGGTGATGCTGTGTGTGACTGCATTGTGATGGTGCAAGATGATCCGAAGTTTTGCTTCAGTTATTCTGATTTCATTGATGACTTCTGGTAAGCAAATGTTTATATACCAATCAGCATTAACCGTCGACGATCCTCTAAAGCGACGGTAGCAACGTGATCAGTAAGACTGATAAATGTTGCGATCATTTTCTATCAAACAGTTCGTGAACGGACAACTTCTGTTGGATTCAATTCACTTTGAAATACTCAAACGCGCGACTGTTGCTTTATTTCTGGCTCATATGAATAAATTCAAGTTTCATCACCTGTAGTGATGTTATAAACCAAATTTGAAGCACCACGGTTAAATTTTTTCAGCGTTTTCTTGCTCCATTAACACGAGCCACTTTTTGAGCCTTCATCAAATTGTGTGGAATTCATTGGGCACATAATTATTTCACACCTAAATGGTCATGAAAAATCGTTGATATTTCACGGTAAGTCACATGCGGATCCATCTCAAACATCTCACACACAGCATCAATGTTTTTTCAAACAACACTGGTTCGCGGACGATCTTCGCGAAGTTCGTCACTAAGACTACTGTAACCAAACTTGAATTCTGAAAACTAGCGATAAATTGTTGTTTTGAATGACGCATCGTTACCAAAAGCCCAAACAAGGTGATCCATATATTCGTGTTGAGTTAAATTGCTTTTAAGATCATAAAAAATCACTGCACGAAAATGTTCACGATTTAATTCCATTTCTGTCGATAGTTGTTTATTTTACTCTTAAATACAAACGTTACCTAACGATGTTTTATTTATGTGTCAATGCTAAATAACCTAGAAGATGTTAGGTTTTACGATAGTGCCATCCATGATTCTCTAACAATGACGGAAGTAGTCGATTCCCGAAACGTATGCAGCACCCCTCGTATTAATGTCAATTAATTTTTTTTGCAAAACAAAAGAGTCCTGGAAAATGACATATTCTTATACCTTTTATTGACTTTAAGAAGGAAATCATAGTAATTTTAATTCTGATTGTATGTTTTAAAGCTACCGTGCTTTTTGCTGCACATGATGTGCTAAGAATAACTGCCACCACTCAAACTATGAGTTTGCTTATAACTCGTAGAATAAAATTTGCGTAGGAAATTTTTTCAAAAATACACGGTTTTCGAAATACTAATAATTATGGCATTAAGTCTAAGTCCAAATCCAAGCATGCGTGTCGTACTTGATAATAGTATTGTTGACCTTGTTATGTACTACTCATCGGTATCTAGGAATATGGAACATATGTTTGTTTCTAAAAATATTTATTCCAAAAAATAAAGTTAAACAGACTTTAATTTATTTTACCTGAGATATTTTAGAACAGCACTTCTCTATTTGCAGTCCACGATATTTAACATGTAAACAAAACATTTAAAAATCATTTTTGTATGACAAAATATTTACAAGGTGCGTTTTGTAGTTGTTCTTTTTGTTTACAGCAGTAAGTTTTAGGGAACAGTATTGTTACCGATCCGCATGAAAACAATCGGTTATTTTTATGTAAAATATCTCCATTGAACACGTTACAGCTTTTAAAATAATATAAATTGTATTAATTTCATTTAAGATAAGGCAATTGAGAATCGTGTGTTTTTAACAAACAATTTAGATAGCAATCAATGATGTTTGAAAATTAAATCTTAAAGTGTAGCAACTCACCTAAAATTGTTTTGTTATTTCTAAGAAAGTAAACAAAGCCAAGGAGCTTTTACAGGTCAGCTCCTTTCAAGCACGTACTAAACAGGTAGTAGAGTTAGGCGTCTTTCACGCAGAACGGTTTCGTCCATACGAAAAAAATCCGCACGGTTTTTTCAGTGATTTTGTCCCAATGGATCATAAAAATATATAACAGCTTGTTTGCACACAGCACTGTAACTGTGTCGTGTCCATCCCATACGAAAGCTACTAAAAATTTTTATGATCTACTGCGACAATCGCACGGTAAATAACCGTACAGATTTTTTCCGTACGAACAAAGCCGTTGCGTGTGAGAGAGGTTTTATTATAAACAGTATTAAATTGTAGTAACACATTTTTACTACCATTCCATCAATAATTCAATTTATTTAGTAGACAGGATTGTATTTATAGCAAATTATATCATTCAAGTTATCAAAATTTAGAAATTATTTTTGTAAGAAATGTATAAAAGAGTTGTTCTCTATAGGTCAAAAAGTATCCATAGTTTCTGTGATAGCGGCTATTCTTGGGAAGCGCTGTATACAATAAAATATTCTCAGGTTTTTTCATTCTCTAGAACACGCTGTTGTAATGATGTTTTTTTAAATAAATTACTTGGTACTGAAATAACGGCGAGGTTATCGAAAATTGTAATTTGTGAACCACACATAAATATAGACTTAAATTGGTAAGTAAACGTAAGTCTAAATATTAACTTTTCTTGCAATAGTTTATAAGATTTTATTTTAGTGTTGAGAAAAACAATATTTGAAGTTGTATCAAGGTACCTTCGCACCTCAATACCTGCAGTTTTTAATTAAGTTCTAAAGTTCAAATGAGAACATCTATATTTCATTTGTTCAAATCGCATACAAATTTTAGTAATCCTTTCAATAATTACATCTTCTAGTTATATTATAAAATCCTATTCATGGTTAATTCGTTTGCAGGAATATAAAGAAGTTTAAATAACTGTAAAAACATTGTTTTTGAATATCTAAACAATGAGCACCTCAATAGTTGAATGAATTAATCACTGAAGCAAAATAAAACTAAATTGTTATGTACAAAAACGTATTTGTATTTCCCGCTAGGATCTATAGTTAAATGTAATTATGGTAAAATTTGTCAAAAATAGTTTTTCGCATTAAAATTAAGTTTTTAATAGTGTTTTTAGGTATTATATAGAGATATGTTAAATAATATCTACACATTCTTTTACATCCAGTATACCTCAAATAAGAAGAAATAACCGACGTATAACGAAATCCTTAAGGGAAATTTGTTTCTTAATACAAGTAAAAGGCATGATGCCTAGGTGGCATTCAAATTTGTTCAGAATGGTATTTCAACACGTATTTACTCTTCAATAATGTCTAAAGAGCTCATAATCTATGTGATACGTATAAAAACTGCTATGTGGTTAGACAAAGTGTTGAGTTGTACACATTTATTTAGGATTTTTTCCCAGTGAGACTAGTTAGTGCACTGTAAATACACAATAACTACAGCAATATTAATATAATTTCATTTTTATAATTTTATAGTAGTAGTTTTAGATAAAATTGCAATACCGCTAAAGGAGTAAGAACTAAAAATGACTTATATTTGGCTTTAATCAAAATGTATCTTGAATTTCAAAAGGATTGTTTACAATAAACTTTGTTTTTCTATAACTTTTGACTTTGTGGTCATTTTATCAGTAGATTTTAAAAAATATATACAATATTGAAAGCGCAAGTAATATATTGTACATCGAAAATATTTCGAAACGATAAAACAGGAACCATAACTGCGCCGTATTTTATAATTCCTTTAAAATAAATTCAAAGTCATTCCACTGCATCAGTCATCTTACGTAAAGTTCAACGAATTGGTACTAGTTTGTTTACATTTTAAATTATTATGTTTTAATTAAATAACCTAAAAACTTTCAACGACAGTCTTGCACGCTCATGACATTTAATAAATTTTTGTTTATGCAAAAACCACTACAACATTTTTGAACATTATTTGTAATTAAACTGATTTAGTGAAGGATAAAATATAAAACATAAATTTTAATAACAAAAATATTTCTGTGCTCTGAACCGCTAATGTAAAAATTTTAATTAACGTACTATACACGTAAATATACATATTTTAAATCCTACGTTGAATAATTAATCAGTATATACGTCATATGCTTTACACGCCTTTAATTATCCCATCGTATTCTTTAAATGGCAACTTGTTATCGTTGTAATTGTGCTTCTGTGTGCTTAAGGGATAAATAGGTATGCATATCAAAGACCAGAGCGGCTCTGCCTAACCAGCGGTCTCCTCAAAGCAATACCTATATAAGTGAAATAGGTCTAGAATAATATCAAAGGCATTTCGAGTTCTATAGAACATAATTACTAGCCAAAATTGAATCAAATGGTACACCAAACAGGAAGAAATGCAAATGAGAATTAATTTTCTAGAGTTCAGCGTGGGTTAATTAATTTTTAATTAAAATGGTACTTGTAACCGTAGAAACATTCTAATAAATAGACTTTTAATATTCCGTATTTTGTAATTGTGAATATTAACATTAGGCATATAATAAAGTTTGCTTACGCTAAAATTATAAAGGAGCACTTGAACAATATAAAATCAAAATTTTGATTATTACAACAATTTAATCTATAATAAAAAATTCCGATAATTTTAAATTGGCTGTATATTTTATAAGTAAAAAGAGAATGAAAATAAGAATATCCGATTCTGTCCTTTTTTCTCAGAGAAGTATTTTGACCATGTCCCAAATTATATAATTAAAATCCTTTCTTTTATAATTATTCGATTAAATTTTATAAATTCCTGCGAGATTAGTAAAACTCGAAAATCAAAAAACGCATCAGACTACGTTTTCATAATCCCTTCTTATTATTTCTCTTTTCAAGGGACGCATTTCAACACTTGTTTAATTAAAGAATATTATAATACAAGTATATCTAAAACATTTAGTTTACCTTTGTAAATCATGTCAAAAATCCGATGATGTCTCAAAAAAATTGAAAGTTCCAGTAGTTCTCATCACAGTTCTGGATCTAAATGATGTACAATTTTTTGCTATACTTTTTTCCAATAAAGTGAATAGAAAAAAGCTATGCTAAGTAAAAGTTTTACAAATCACGTAAAAAGTTGAAAATTGAAAATTCCGGTAGTTTTGGCCAGAGTTTTGGATAAAAATCAATGAAATCTATAACGGTTTCGTATAAATATATTCAATAAAGTCAAAAAAAATAATGTTACATGAACCTATAATTTTGCAAAAATCTGACGATGTCCTAAAAGTTGAAAAAGTGGAAGTTCCAGTAGTTATAATCACAGCCTGAATCTAAAGCGGGGCGATCTACAACTTCTTGTTATAAGAATTTCCCGAAGTCAATAGAATAAGGTTATATTAAACGAAAAGTTGAAATTTGAAAGTTCTAGTAGTTCAGATCAGAGTTCTGGCTAGAGATCAATAGAGTCGTAACTGTTTCACACGAAGTATCAGCTCTTGCTGTTTGTTTAATAACATTAGATAAATTAAGCGATCTTTAGTGACACGCACGTTAATAATTAATATAATTTTAGTTAAATAAGGGTTTAATAAAATAATTTGGAAATCCATCTTATAAAAGGAAGATAAGGTTAAATTAAAAATCTATTTGAATAAGCCTGGTATTTTACTTTTGGAATATTGCCTAGTAACTTCAGTTAAAACTTCGTTAGTAAAAAATTGTCTCAGGTTATGAAATAACAGATATTACGGCAGAAATTCCAGAAAATTGTTGCAAGGTACACGAGATCACTCTTCAATAACAAGAAAGGTTACAGTATGTTTCATACAAAGTATAAAGTTATGCACACAAGGAATTAACGGGCATGATACCATTTAAAGCTTAATAAATAATTAACTGGGTTACAATTCAACTAGTGTAAAGATATTTTCTTGGCGCCGAACAGACGGGATTATATGACCTGATCGGGCATTTTATGAGCAATCCCGTGAGACAAAATTATGAATCTAGGGGGACAGTGATCGTACAGACATGCTTAAGTTAGTTGGTGTGAAAGTGAGCAGTTCTTGTTCGAAAATGTCCTATTTATTTTAGGAGAATAATATTTGCCTTTATTAAAGTTGTAAAGTAGCTATCTGACTTTAGACATTTAGATACAAAATCTAAGTTATTTTGGGATAATCAATTTAATGTGAAAACGGCGAACTTCTTTTCAATATTATTCTACCCACGGGGGTTATCAATCTTAAAAATAAAGTGCTAGAAGTGCTATCCGAGTCCAGAACGTTTTTCCACCTGTAAGTGTCATATTTCTTTGTTCTTTCTTTGCTTACTCCGAACCTAGTAAAGAAGGGCTACATTACGCCTGCATGCATCTACTGACATTTGTGCCATCACAGAACGACCCAGTTTTTGTTTGTTTTAGAATAACAAAGCTAAATAGAGCCCGTTGCCGTCCGTTTTATACCAATATTGATGAAATGAATGAATTACCGACTTGAAATACCTGAAATAGCGTTGAATCAAAATTAGTTCATTAGGACATTTTACATTTGTAATTTTAATTATTAAAGCGAATTGTTCATAACATATTTACTATTGTACTTTAATCCGTTAGTTTTGTATTTACTGTTATCATAATAATTTGGGTACCCACATAAAATTGCATTGCTTATACATTTTCTTTTAAATATTTAAATGTCGTTAGCGAAATCTGAGATTCCTTTATTATTTGTCACCGTAAATCAATCACCCTTCCCGTGGTAATAAAAAGCTGAATTTTGTAAATAAGAAATTTCGAATCTAGATTCCGACAGCCAATGTTTCTTTGTTCATAGAATTTTAGTCCTAGTTAATTACGTAATTAATTGATGAATTTGTGTGTATCTGTGTGTTATTGTGCAAACTTAAATTATATAAAGGCGTTCTTGTGCTAAATTTTGGTTATTATTTCACCAACGTAAAACCTTACTTGTAATTGTATCTCTACAGTACGCGTACAATAGGTTAGATAGCAGTTCAATAATTTTCAGTAACGAAAGTCATAAAGCATTTATTTCTAGGTGGATATAACACTTTCCTAACATCTAAAGTTCAGTTAGATAAATTAGCAGCATACAGGGTGGTCAGCTCTGAAAACCTACCCCTGGCTACTTCATTTAAGCTACTTTACTCCCTACATTTCTGCACCTTACTTAAATAATGTTTAAAGCTTTTGTCAGCCTTTTGCATTGATATTTATATACAGGAACCGTCATAAATAATGAGCACCTTTAGCATTAGAATCTTTCTTTCAATTTTGTTCCCGTATCCACAATGGCATTAGAGTGTCTGTCTCCACTTTTAAGGTAGGTCACTAACATTGTGATATACAGGGTGTTTCGCAGACATTGCTTGATTACAGTTTCAACTTGAGAACAGTGGCGCCCACCTTTTACCAATTTTGTCTTGATCTTACAGTGTTTAGCCTCGCAAGTGTCGACGAACTACACCTCGTTCCTCTGTAGCTTTTCCGTGGTTAAACACTCGTGATTTCTGCCACATGCATTATTATCAGTTTAGCCTGTGATAAGGTTTTCAATGAAGTCGACAGAAAGAACGTTCTCTAAACTTTTAATTGTGCAAAAACTTGAAGATGTCCTAAAAATTGAAAAATTGGAAGTTCCTGTAGTTTTCATCACATCTCTGAATCTAAATAAATGAGATCTACAATTTTTGTTATAAAATTTACGCGTGAATTTTTTAGAAATAGAGTTGTATTTAGCGCAAAAGTTTGACAAAGTCCACAAGAAGTTGAAAATTGAGAGTTACAGTACTTCTGGTGGAAGTTCATGATATAGATCAATAAAACCTATAACTATTTCCCATGAACTTCTTACATAAGGCCAATGGAAAGAAAGTTACATAAAAATAGAAAAATTGGAAGTTCCAGTAGTTCCAATCACAGCTTTAGATCTAAAATCCGAGATACACATATGATTCTAATAAAATTTCCTTCCAAAATCAACAGAAAGAAAGTTACATAAACCTTTAATATTGAAAGAATCTGACAATGTCCTAAAATATTAATAATAAGAAGCAATACTGTTTTACCTTGATTATTGACGGGATCAAAACAGACTTGTTCCCATTATTGACATTGTTATGAACCGGTAATTAATAGAGTAACATGTGATGATTTAAATTTCAGTTCCCAGTGAGCTATGAAATTCTTCCGTAGTGCGTAGCTTAGACACACGCACACCAACCAATCCTACAAATTATATGTCAACAAATTTGGCGGGAAGAACTTTATTATTAAATTAAAATAGGAAATCTATTTACAGTATTTATAATAAATATACGAAGTGATGGCAATTGCATTCAACGCATTTGTGAGCTCTTTGTTTTAAATTCTCGAAAATGTTCTGTAAAATATGAAAAATCAAAATTTTTTAGAGTGATTTGCGCCGCACCATGTTTCATCAGTATAAAATATGTTCCAACCTGCGTTTCTGTATCTTTGGATAGTGGATAAGTAGTCCGCTCGTTCAGCAGCTATAACTACTCTTCTCCAGAGGTATCGGTTTACTTTCTAGTTTTTGCTAGATAAAGTTCATTTCTTTTACC
Source organism: Phrixothrix hirtus (assembly GCA_024586415.1). Classification (NCBI taxonomy): domain Eukaryota; kingdom Metazoa; phylum Arthropoda; class Insecta; order Coleoptera; family Phengodidae; genus Phrixothrix; species Phrixothrix hirtus. The sequence continues at coordinate 14,318 of JAHWXV011242061.1, forward strand.
CATTTGTTCAACGTAGAAGTACAAACTTGAGGAAAGTCAGGATTATCGTCTTTCATTTCTTGATTCAATTTCTTTATGGATGGAAGTTGTTTTTCCATATAAAAAAGGAATATTTGTCTTCTTATAGGGCCTTTCATGAAATCATCAATTTCTATCTTAGGTCTACGACTTCTAGATTTAGCTGCTGTAACAGTACCAGAAACCCTTTGTTCATATGAAATCCTTTCAACACTGCCTGTGCTAATTCCCAAACATTCCGCTGTTCGCTTTGTTACTTGTTGAAAATTCACATTATTTCTGTCAAGCCATTTTTCCATTTCGAAATACTCTTTAATTTTCAATACAATTCTTTTAAATTGTGGGGACATATCTTGAGACATTTTCTTTGAATATTAGAAAAAGTAACACTTTCACTTTACAATACACTGTATCTTAATTTTTTTATGCTTAAAATCGGATTTCTTTTATAAACAAACTTAAATCGGTATCACAAGGTCCTTGCGTAGATTTACTTTATAAATGTCTATTAATTTGAAAAATATTTATCAACAAAATCGGTTGGTATTATTGAAACCATCAAAATATATTTACATTATTACCCAAAGAATAATTTCTTATAACAGAAACATGTTTACCGCTTACCTCAGAATGACCTTCAATGCGGTTAGCTACGAATTAACACATCGACAGCAGTTATTTGCATCTTTTTCAA